>ML798191.1:0-13141 GCA_009831015.1 Picea engelmannii
AGGATAAAGATCAAAAAATTTAATAGCTAGAAGTTTCAAGATTGAGAACAATGGGTAGCTGTGAGTCCCAGAACAATTTTGATGGGTATGTTGAAGGAAGAATGGGAGAAAATCGAGAGGAGGGCAAGGAGTACAATTAGAATTTAACTTTCAGATTTGATATCATTGAATTTCTTAGGGGAAGACTCTGTAAAGAAATCATGGGACAAGTTGGGAAGCTTGTATTAGTGGAAATACCTAGTAAACAAGTTGTTTCTTCGGAAGAAACTGTATCTTCCAAGGATGAGTGTTGGGATCTTAGTAACAGAGAACCTAAATGTATTTAACACTGTAATAACTTAGTTATTGTCCGTGGATATTAAAATCACTAAGGAGGATAACTGTATCGGTCTGCTTTGTTCTTTTCCAGATTCATGGGATAGCTTAGTCATGGCTATTAGGAGTAATTTGACCACATTAACACTCAAAGACGTGGTTGCATCTCTACTTTTAGAGGTAATGAGGCTGAAGAAAATGGAAGGATCGACTAAGTATTCCTTGATGGTGATAGTTCAACCAATCAATAGAGGTAAAGGAAAAATCTTTGGTAGAAAGTATAAGTTGAAGGGTAGATCTAAATCCCCAATTCAATCAACAAGAAGATGATGGAAATGTTGTAAAGTTGGGAATTACAAGAGAGAATACATGTCAAAAGCAACTGAGATCAATCCAGGATCCGACAATAAGCAACCGGATGAGAGAAATACTGCTCTAAATAAAGGAGGAGGTGTGTATCTAACATCGACCAGTACACAGTCGAAACATGATGTTTTGTAGATCAACTCAGGTGCATCTTTTCATATGACACATCACAAGGAATGGTTTTGTGGATACAAGAGATATGAAGGAGGAGATGTATTCATCGGGGATGACTCGACAAACAAAATTATTGTACGAGGTAGAGTATGACTGATGCTATAGAATGGGAGGAGTAGAAATCTTCCAGGTGTGCTACATATTCTTGGTTTGGCAAGAAATATGATATCTATCAACCAAATGAGTGATGTAGGTGTGCACACTTTATTTTAGAAGGATATGTGAAAAATATTCAGGGGAGTGATGGTGTTAATGAAAGGAGTTTGGATTGGAACCCTATACAAGTTTTAGGGAGTGTTGACTCGACTAGATGGAATTTCTATTCTTGAAGTCGAATTGACTATGACTTAACTCGACTCGAGTTGGGTTGACTAGACTCCAACCGACTTGACTATTCTTCGTCAATTTGACTAGACCATGTTATGACATCAAAGGATGGGACATATTGGGGAAAAAGGACTTCGTGGTATGCATAAAAAAGGTATGGTTGAAGGTTTTCTTAGTTGTAGCTTAGAAGTCGATTTATGTGAACATTGCATATATGGAAAACAAAATTGTTTTAGATTCCCATTTGGAGCTACAAGGAAAAAAGGGATTCTGGAATTGATACATAGTGATGTGTTTGGGCTTGTACTAGTCCCTTCACTTGGTGGATCTCTATATTATGTCTCCTTCATAGATGATTTTTCCAGGAAGACATGGAAATATTTCCCAAGGAAAAAATCAAAGGTTTTCAAGAAGTTCAAAGAGTTTAAATCTCTTGTGGTAAACCAAATAGATAAGAAGATCAAGGTGATGAGACAATGGAGGTGGGTTATGTGGTAAGGATTTTGAGAATTTATACAATAAATAAGGCATATAACACCAAAATACCACACTATATACCCCAAAGAAAAAATGATTTGTTGAAATAATGAACAAAACATTGATGGAAAAGAAAAGGAGCATTCTTAGTGGTGCCAGGCTAGCACAATAATTACGGGTAGAGGCAGTCAACACTAGAAAATGTTTGGTAAATATGCCTCCTTCATCAATTCTAGTCGACTCAAATCCACATGAGGTATGGTTTGGTAAGAATCCTTTGCTTTCACATCTCAGAGTCTTTGGCTATGATGCATTTATGCTTATTCCTGAGGAAAAGAGAAACAAGTTTGACAATAAGGAAATCATGTGTATTTTTATCAGCTACATGGATGGAATAAAATGATATAAGCTAAGGAATCTAGTGTTGAGGAAAAAAATGAATAGTCGAGATGTGATCTTCAAGGAATTTAGAGGAACTTCCAGGATTGAAGACACTCAAATGGAAAAAAACCCAAAGAAGCTGGTGTTTGAGCTGAGGAATGAAGAACATGATTTAGATAAGTTAATTGAATCGGATGAAGAGGTGGAACAACTAACTCCAGTTGTAAGGAGATCTGAACAAGTAAGGAAAATAGGTGAAAGGTATAGTCTATTGATTTTTGTTCTACATTTGTATTATATTCCACTGATGATGAGTCGTTGGTCAAGGAGGGAGTTGAATCGATAGAGGATAAACTCTGGAAGGATGACATGGTAGAAGAAACAAAACCTTGCATAAGAATGAGACACGAGATTTGGTCAATATACCTAATGGAAGGAAACCCTTCTGTAACAAGTGGTTGTTCAAGAAAAAGTTGAATGCAACAGGTCAAGTCGAGAATTTCAAAGCTTGAATGGTAGCGAAAGGGTATTCCCAAGTCAAGGGAGACGGCTTCGGTGAGATTTTATCTCCTATTGAAAAATTAACTTCCATTAGAGTACTAATGTATGTGTCTACAACATTTGATCTTGAAATCGAGCAAATGGATGTGAAGACAATGTTCCTTATGGGGACCTAGAAGAAGAAATATAAATAAAACAACCCGAAGGATTTACAGTAAAGAGAAAGATAGAGCTTGTGTGCAAGTTGAAAATATCCCTTTATGGTCTAAAGCAATCACCAAGAATGTGATACACAAAATTTGACACATGCATCCTTATTTTGGGATTTGTTAGAAGCAAGGTCGATCACTGTGTATATTCCAAGGAAGAAGATGGACATTTCATATATGTAGCGTTGTATGTCGATGACATGCTTTTGATCGAAAATAGCATGGATGATATAAAGGAGGTGAAGATGTAGCTATCCTCCAAGTTCGACATGAAGGATATTGGTGCTACAAATTTCATTCTGGGAATGGAGATTAAGAGAGATTGAGTGGTTAGAAATCTTTGGTTAAATTAGAGAAAGCATGTTGAAATAATATTGAAGCATTTCCTCATGTAGGATTGCAAACGAGTCAAGATACCAAGTCCCGTTGGGGAAAAATAATTTCTTAATAGTGTCCAAAGACATAAGAAGAGATAGAGGACATGTCACATGTTCTCTATGCTGGTGTTGTTGGTAGTCTAATTTATGCGATGGTATGCACCCGATCAAACATTACTCATGTAGTGGGAGTATTGAGTAGATACATGTCGACACCTGGGAAAGAGCACTGGATTGTTGCCAAGAGAGTGTTCAGGTAATTGCGTGGCACAACAAAATATGAGGTATGTTACCAAGGGAAACCTAAAACTGACAGATAAGTAAGTGTACATGGATTTGTTGATGGTGACTAGGCTGGAGATCTGGATAGACAAAGGTCGACTAGTGGTTATGTGTTCAAGATGTTAAGTGGAGCAATTAGTTGGATGAATAAGCGACATGCGGTTGTAGCCTTGTCGACAATAGAAGCTGAATACATGACAACCACTCATGCAAGCAAAGAAGCTATATGGATGCATAGACTGTGTTTATGGATTGGGTTTGAGTAGAAAGCTACGAAGATAAATTGCAATAGTCAAAGTGAAATATTTCTAGAAAAGAACCCAACTTACCATTCTAGGATGAAGCATATTGATGTAAATACCATTTCATGAGAGACATGGTGGAAAACAAGGTGTTGCTAGAGAAGGTAGAAACTTTGGAAAACATAACAGACTCTTTGACCAAGTTTGTGAGTGTTGTGAAGTTCTCTTGGTGTAGAGAGACAATGGGCATCGTTTACCCGGGTCAATGAACATAAGTTCAAGTTCTCCCATATGAACAAAGAAGATACCAAGTGAGAGAATGTTGGGTTGTTATATTCTTTGCAATAAAACAATAATCAACTAACTGGATAGTCGAGAAGGATTGACTGGGTGATGAATCGAATAATGGGTCAAGTTAAGTCGATGGTTAAGTTGAGGTTGAAGTGGTCAATCTGAAAGTTGAAGGTCAAAAGGTCAATCGATAGAAGGTAGAGTGCCAACTGACTGGAGACCGACTGTAACAAAATCTCGATATTTGCAATATTCCAGCCGATCATCTGCATGGATCTGTAACCATTTTGGGAGCCACGATTTAGGGTTTTGCATGCAGTAAAGCCTATAAATATGGTGAGTTGTAATTGTGATAAGTTTATGTTGCTAGTAGTAGCTTGGTCATGTAGATATAAGTCGAATTGGATGCAGGGTTATTCTTGTGGAAAGCAAGAGAGTAGGATGCCGATTGTGTCTTAGGTGTAGACCAAGGTTAGTCATGTAACTCTTTATTCAATGAATGAATAAGACAACAAGAGAGCAAGAGATGCTAAAGGAATGATGGTTTTCTTGGGTAAGGGTTTCTAGGGTAAAATATATGTGTACTGTGTGTGTTTGTCATTGATTATTTATGTTTAAATATGTCTTCTCTTTCCTGGTTGGTTTAGTGTGAGTGTTTTTTCTCTACACGTAAACCTCAAATCCAAGAGTTTTGACTAGATCCACTACTATGAGATTAGCCCGCGAACTAGAGTCGAGCATGGTGTCTATCTTGGTCTTCTTGACCTAGGTCTTGATGTGGAAGAGTTTGGTCATCTCCTTCTCCTCCTGGTGATGAAGGCTACTCAGATTCACCTCCTTCTTTGCTGATGTGAAGACAATATTGTCATCCACATCGAAGCTACTTTCAACCCGATTGCTCGTATCTGTGGCTAGAAGATCCTTTTTCTTTGCATCCTTCTTGTAGTTCTTCAATTCAACTATGGATGTAGTTTCCAACACATTTCCTCAGTGTGCCCATCAATATTGACATGGTTACAATAGTTGCTAGTATCCTTGTAGTGATGTGCAATGGATGTTGTCTTCTTATCCTTTCCCCCTTTCCACTTCTTCCCCTCCTTGGAAGCTTCCTGGTCTCTCTTCTTTGAATCACTTGGCTACCTTTTCTTTTGGCCTATGTTTTACAAATACTATTCCTATACAAATGCCTCTTCCACTGTCCTTGTATTGAAAATCATCACTTGGTTTCATAGATGGCTATGTATACCCCCCAAATACTCGAGGAGTACATCTGGGTTCTTGGGAGAGATACCCAACATGATGGCCATTTTTTTAAACTCAGTGGTGTACTCTTGTACACTCTGCCCTTACTTATGCTTGAAGTAGTGCCATCGGATCCATTGGTCCTCTACATACCTGATAGGGTATAATTGAGACTTGATGAGGGTTTTGAGGTCCTCCCACCTAGTTACTAGTAGACACCCTCTAGCCTAAGTGTTTATGTATGGCTTTCCCAATAGGTTAAGGCATGGCCCTCTAACTCCAGTATGAGAGATGATATCTTTTGTTCTTCATCTATATGGTGAACACTAAAATAAACTTCTAGTTGTTGCAACCAATGATTCAGTTTTAATGCATCGATCTCACCTTCATATGGATTTATGCCCACTTTTTCCTCCATATTGAATAAATACTATGAAGGGTTAATGGTACTACAACTTAGCTTCTCTTTCTCATGTTATTTCCACGACTCATTTTATAGGTCTTCATTATCCCTGGTTTCCCATATGATCCGATCTATGATTTTGAGCCTCTAAATTCTTTGAATGGTTCAAGATTACTTCCTAGCGCCACCATGAGGAGGGACATATTTTGAGATATGCCAATGAATTTCTCTTCCAACCTTGCAAATCTCTCATTTTCTGTATCTCAATGGTTGTTATGAACAAACTCGTTGGCCATGGCTAGGGTTCTGCAACTTTCTTCTTAAGCCGATTCTTGGATCCCTGCAACTTTCCACAAATACCCCAAGAATACCTGTTTTGAAACCAAAATTATCTATAAACTATCATGGATATTCCACTGGACAATCTATTACAACAGATCTAATAAAATACTGAAATATTTTGTTAACATCCTAACCCGCACATAGGTAGATCAATGTATTAGGATGTAATAAAGGTCAATATTAATAAGGCCTTTCAATAAAATAGAATAAGGCAGATGTAAGAAGACCTAATAGAAGCTTCTGCTTCTAGAAGGATCTTCCTCTAGATGCTTCTCTTAATAGACATATTTAGTATAAATAAGGGTCGAGGGTATGAAAACCCTAGCTTGGAGATTATTGTAACAGAGCGCCGCTCAATTGGAGGTTGCCCCCTCGAAGAGGCCTCTAAACATTGCTTTCTGAATCAAAGTGATATTTCTATTTCTATTTCGTATATCAATTCTATGTATTATGAAGATTATGCTGGATATTTTACTGTTATTCTGCCATTTCTAGCATTTTATTTCTGTTCTGCATATTTTATATATCTGGTATCTTGCAAGTGGTATCAAAGCACTTTCCTTGGCAGAAATTGTGGGTATTTTTTTTTTTTAGGGTAGAGACGTATTCAGACGTCTTTAAGCCACAAAGATATGTCGTTACACACATAAACCCGTAGTTGAGGGCTTCATACACGTAGGAAATAAAAGTGGTTCTTAAGCGCACATCTGTTGGCCACCCTTGTAACCCCTGTTGGTACCCCTTCGAGTGGTAGTGCATCAGACAACACCTGTGTACGGATCGACCTAGATTTCCTGAAGCCCTCTTTAGATAAACCTATCGGTCGCTGGACTGCTATAGTGTCACCAAGACCAACACTCGGGAATATACTCTCTAGTACTTGGGTAGTCGGGTAGTACGGCTAAGGGTACGGTCTATCCTCCTTAGTTAGTGCCCTGAGATATTGGGCCGAGTACTACTATTGGACCCCACACATATATCAGAGAGCTATAGCACAGGGCAAACCCTTGTCTTTAGAACCCTTGAATAACTAACCCTTGGGGAACATAAACATAAACAAATTAAACTGACAAGATCTATTGCCATGCATCTGTGTTCGGGTTGCTAAATAAATACAGATTTCTTTCTGGTTAAGAATTTGGGGATTTCATCACTGCANGTAAAAAAAAAAAAAGTCTGGAAAATTTTTCACCATTATTTGAGACCTATTCCATTAGAATCATCTCTTCTCCCTTATCACATTCATCTATATCATTTTTCTGCAAAACTTTCTGACCTCGCCCACTCCCTTTTCAGTTCACCCATCCTCATGGCCCATACCCGTAGCCAAGAACTAGAGTCTCGCTTCAACACCTTGCAATTTGGTTTCCTCGAGACCCAACAAGAAGTGCAACAACTTAGTGCTACTATCGCCTCCCATGATGCATCCATCAATACCACCATAAATGCATCCGTAAATGTAGATGTGCAGTCCGTAATGGCGGAAGTCAAACACGAACTGACCACCCAGCTTGAATATGTCTTTGCATCACTCTGCACCAAACTCAAGATCCCTACCGATGACTCTTTTCCTGATGCACATAAAAAGACTGAAGGTGAAACTTCTTCCCATTCCTTTCAACCCCATCACTTTCAACGGGACATACGCCTTCCGCGGGTAGATGTAACCAAACTTGATGGCTCAGACCCCACTGGTTGGGTCACCCAAATGGAACATTATTTCTCTCTCTACAACATTACAGATGACTTGGCCAAACTCTGGTATGGTGTTCTCCATCTAGATCAAGAATGCTGGCAATGGTGGCAATGGAGAAAAACTTCCTGTCAAGGGTATATTGCTTGGACCCAATTTGTGACTGAGCTTTATGAATGCTTTGACACTGACACCAACCATTTGGGATGTTTGACAAAATTGAAGCAATTAGGCACAGTAGAAGAATTCATAGTTGCATTTCAGCACCTGACTTTTCGAACAAAGGGCATGATTGATGCTTTCTTTCGAGAGTGTTTTATCAGTGGCCTCAAGGAGGAGATTCAGGCCCACGTCCTCATGGCTCGACCTACGACTTGGGTAGAGGCTGCCAAAAAAGATAAATAAGCACAAAAAATTGTTTCCTCTCAAAACCATAAGCCTTCCTTTATCCCTCACCCTAAACCAGTAAACCCCACTACTCCCTCCGCCCCATTAAAAATCCAAAAATTGACCAGGGCTGAAATGGATGAATGCCAACTCAAAGGCCTCTGTTATAATTGTGATGACAAATATTTCCTAGGCCACAAATGTAAGGAAAAAAATCTTTTTATGGCCATCTCTAAGGATATTCCGGAAGAGGATGTTGACACTCCCCTTGTGCCTGAGTCACCAGAAATCACTAACATAAACCCTCCCTCCAACCCTCCCGAAGTGGAACCAATCATTTCCCTCAATGCTCTCACTGGCTTCTATGCCCCCCCAAACCCTCAAGTTAATCGGTTACATCAAGCACCGAAAGGTCATCATTTTGGTTGATAGTGGCAACACCCACAATTTTATTCATCACTGCATTGCCCAAGAAACCCATTGCTACATCCATGCTGTCAACAATTTCCAAATCATGATTGCCAATGGTGGTTCTATGAAATGTGGTGGGCATTGTGAAAATGTGCGTCTCCAAATCAGTGACTACCACCTAAAATCCCATATGTTTTCTATTGACATGGGTGGTTGCGACATTGTGTTGGGTGCAGACTGGCTAAGGACTTTGGGTCCCATTCTCATGGATTTTCAGAACTTAACCATGCAATTCGACCAAGGAGGTCACCAATATAAATTCCAAGGCATCAATGCTGGTTCACCTGAGGTCATCAATTCTCATCGCATGGAAAAACTGCTTTAAAAAGGTCATTCTGGTGTCATTGACCAACTCCACGCCATACAAGCGATAGAGACACCACCAGTGCCCCAAGACCTCCAAGCCCTCCTTTCTAAACATCAAACGGTATTTTCCAGTCCCTAAGGACTCCCTCCTTCCCGCGATGTCCATGATCATTCCATTCCCCTTGTCCCAGGAAGCCTTCCCCCCAATATACGTCCATATCGCCACCCCTTTGCACAAAAAAATGAAATTGAAAAAATGGTCCAGGAACTCCTTATTGCTGGCGTCATCCGTCCTAGTACGAGCCCTTACTCCTCTCCGATCGTCATGGTACTGAAGAAAGAATGTTCTTGGAGAATGTGTCCTGACTTCCGTGCTCTCAACAAACTGACCATCAAAGACAAATTTCCCATTCCTGTCATTGATAATCTCCTGGATGAATTGAGTGGCGCCCAATTCTTTACCAAACTTGATCTTCACTCGGGCTATCACCAGACACGTATGAAAGAGGCCGACATTCCCAAGACCACCTTTCACACTCATGAGGGCCACTATGAGTTTTTGGTCATGCCCTTTGGTTTGTGTAATGCCCCCTCCACCTTCCACAACCTCATGAACCATATCTTCCGCCCTTTTCTCCGTCATTTTGTCTTAGTTTTCTTTGATGATATCCTCATCTATAGAAAAAACTGGACAGACCATCTTACTCATGTGGATCAAGTTCTCCGCCTACTCTCTCAACACCAACTTTTCCTAAAACAATCCAAATGTGCTTTTGGTGCCTCAAAAGTAGAATATTTGGGTCATCTGGTGGGAAAGGATGGCGTCAGGGTGGAAACGAAAAATATTGAAGCTATGCAAGACTGGCCGCACCCAAAGACTCTCAAAAGCTTGCATGGATTTTTGGGCCTCACAGAGTATTATCGCAAGTTCGTTAAGAACTACGAAAAGATTGCAACACCTCTCATGACTCTTCTCAAAAAGAACTCTTTCACTTGGACTCCAACAGCTGCTCAATCTTTTCAAACCTTGAAGACGATCATGTGCACCACTCCGGTTCTGGCCCTTCCCGACTTCACAAATACCTTTGTGTTGGAATGTGACACCTCAGGGAAAGGAATCGACGCTATCCTTATGCAAGAGGGTCGACCTTTGGCCTTCACTAGAAAGAAACTGTCTGAATGAAATCTGGGGAAACCCGTTTATGAAAAAGAAATGTTGGTGATTCTGAATGCCTTTGAGTTGTAGCGTCCTTATCTCTTGGGGCAACGCTTCCAAATTAAGACCGACCATCAAAGTCTCAAGTACTTTCTGGAACAACACATTTTCTCCCAGGAACAACAAAAATGGGTGACTAAGATCTTTGGATATGATTATGAGATCATTTACAAGAAGGGAAAAGACAATGTCGTGGCAGATGCACTGTCCCGAAAATATGAAGATGAAGGATCCCTTTTTTCTCTTTCCTTCATTGTACCCGATTGGCTCCAAGCTGTGCGCCAAGAATGGCTTCAAGATCCCAAAAGTTTGCATCTGATCTAGCAACTGCAGAACAAGGCTCCGGCTCCCCTAGGGTACTCCTGGCTCCAGGATGAGCTTCGTTACAAAGGCTGCTTGTATTTAAGTAAACAATCCAAGCTCAAATCCACGGTGCTTTCTGAGCTTCATGCTACACCCACAGCGGGGCACTCGGGGTTCACCAAAACATATGTCCAAGTCAAACGTTCTTTTTTCTGGGATGGTATGAAATAGGAGATTCGTAAGTTTGTAGCTGAATGTGAGGTGTGTCAACGCAACAAGGGAGAAATAGTCAAATCTCCAGGCACCCTCCAACTGCTTCCGATTCCCCCTGCTATTTGGAAGGATATATCTATGGACTTTATTACAGGCTTACCCAAATCGAGGAATAAATCAGTCATAATGGTGGTGGTGGATATCCTTTCCAAGTATGCTCATTTTTGCACTCTTCCCCACCCATTTACTGCATCCACGATGGCTCAAATTTTCATGGACCAGGTCTTCAAGATTCATGGCATGCCACACTCTATTGTCTCCGATCGAGACCCAACTTTCACAATCAATTTTTGGCAAGAGTTGTTTGTGCTACAAGGCACACAATTGCATCTCAGCTCAACTTATCATCCCCAGACGGATGGTCAAACGGAAGTTGTCAAAAAGCGTTTGGAAACATATCTGAGGTGCTTTGCCTCTGAAAAACAACACCAGTGGGCTCAATGGTTACCCCTCGCCGAATGGTGGTACAACACTACATACCATACAGCCACTCGCATGACTCTTTTTGAAGCGGTATATGGACAGAAGCCACCTTCAGTTCTCTCATACTTACCGGGTACCTCGAAGGTCCAGGCGGTTGACCAAACACTTATAGTCCGAGAGGATATCCTTCATACCCTTAAAGAGAACTTGGTCATGGCACATAATAGAATGAAGCATCAAGAAGATCAAAGTCGCTCTGAACGTCAATTTGCAGAAGGGGATCAGGTGTTTCTGAGACTGCAACCATATAAGCAAACTTCCCTCAAGGCCGAGCATTGTCAGAAGCTGGCACCCAAATTTTATGGCCCTTACACAGTTCTCAAGCGTGTGGGACAAGTCTCATATCAGTTAGCTCTGCCCAGTCAGTCAAAGCTACATCTTGTTTTTCATGTTTCATGCTTGAAGAAGGTGATTGGAACCAGGTGCCAAATTCAAACCAACCTTCTAGAGTTAGCCGAAGAAGGATCCATTTGGCTACAGCCAGAAAAATTTTTGGACCAGCGTGAGCATCGCCTTCGTCAGAGAACCATCAAGGAAGTGCTAGTGCAATGGAAAGATATGACTCCAACAGATGCCACTTGGGAACCGGCTACCATTCTGCAACAATTTCCACATCTCAAGCCTTGAGGACAAGGTTGTTTTTAAGGGGGTGGACGTGTTAAGGTCCTAACCCGCACACAGGTAGATCAATGTATTTGGATGTAATAAAGGTCAATATTAATAAGGCCTTTCAATAAAATAGAATAAGAAGGATGTAAGAAGACCTAATAGAAGCTTCCGCTTCTAGAAGGATCTTCCTCTAGATGCTTCTCTTAATAGACATATTTAGTATAAATAAGGGTCGAGGGTATGAAAACCCTAGCTTGGAGATTATTGTAACAGAGAGCTGCTCAATTGGAGGTTGCCCCCTCGAAGAGGCCTCTGAACATTGCTTTCTGAATCAAAGTGTTATTTCTTTTGCTATTTCGTATATCAATTCTGTGTATTGTGAAGATTATGCTGGATATTTTACTGTTATTCTGCCATTTCTAGCATTTTATTTCTATTCTGCATATTTTATATATCTGGTATCTTGCATATTTACTATGAAGGTTAATTTCCTTTAGATCTCAGTTTCTTTAATTACTGATTTTCTACATAAAATGTATGAAATAGTTGAAAAGTGAAAAATAGAGAACATAAATAAATACCCACACACCATCTACAAATAAACACAAGATATAACCTAGGAAATCTAATGCGGGAGAAAACCTAGTTGGAAGGTGAGGCTGCTCTGCTCTCTTTTCCTCTAATGCAAGTACACAGAAATATGCACTCTCTATGGAGTTTCCTTTGACACCAAGGCTTGTATGGATGATATACAATCTCTCCTCCTCCATTATGCTATCAAAATACCACTCTTAGGTGCTCTACTGAACTATGGAACAAATACACTACTAAATAATGGAACCCCTTCTCCTCCTAGTAGCCCGATATTTAACATCACCCAATAGCCATCTAGGGGTAGGGTTTTGCCTTCCTTAAACCTCAATTGTGATAAGGTTTTAGACCTTATAGAATCTTCTTGAAAGTCCATATGTGTCTAGCCCCATAAGTGTGAGTAACGGGGGATGATGTAGCTTCCACTAGTACCATGGTGGTCAATATGGTAGGTCAACTTGCGAGAGGCGTAACGCTTTCATTCGAGCTCCGATTGGTACAATTTTTACATTATTGGAAAGGCCACAATGTGTAGAATATCGTCAGGGGGTCCAAGATAAATCTATGAATCCAGAGCCATTTTGAGGCATCAAAAGGAATTTTTGACCCCAAAAAATTCCTTTTGATGCCTCAAAATGGCTCTGGAAGGTTTCAAACCCCAATTTTCCAAATTGGGACCTGCCATTAAAATGACTCTGCATGTTGTTTCCTCCAATTTTTTTCACTCTAAAAGCATTGAGATGGATGAAAAATAATATAATGATCCAATCCAGAAAAATTGTCGTGTAGTTCAAAAGATTGTTAGAGGCAATGTTGAACATTCCCATGAGATGAAGCTCTCCTTTGAACTATAAAATATGATTATTATGACTTATTCAAG
>ML798191.1:18524-32776 GCA_009831015.1 Picea engelmannii
ATAACTTTAAAAAACTAGAAAAAAAAATCAAATGAAAAAAAGCATTTACGTGCAGGGGTGATTCTAGGCCCATCATCCCCATTCCCTTACCTTCCCATGACCCACTCCTCCCCACCCCTCACTTACCCCTCCCTCTGCTTCCATTGTTGAAAAACCACTGCTCTACTCATTTGAGTGGTGGGTCTTATAGTCTATAGGGAGGGGCGGAGGGCGATGGGCATGGGTGGGAGGGAGAGGGGTGGATGTTGCAAGTTGGTGGGGGAATGGAGGGGATGGGGTGGGTGGATGATTTTAGGAATCAACTCACCAAAATGTTTTTATTTTTATTTTTGATATATATTTGTTTATTTTTGTGTTTTTGTGTATTTTTATTTTTTTTAATTCCATTTATTTTCTTAAAGATGTATGTTTTTAAGCAAGTTCTATTTATATATTTTGGTACAAAAATTTACAGTCAAGACTTTTTAGGCATACCAAAAAGGAGACTAGGCTAGAGAGTTTAAGAATAGTCTAGAGAGTTCACCATAATATCTATAAATTAAATATAAAAGTTACAAGGATTCGTAGTCACATATAAACTATACATATAACATATGGATAATAAAACTAATGGTTGAATATCCCATAAAGACCTGACTAAAATTAACAACAACATAGGAAACCATTAATAAACAACAACAAAGAGACATATCAGTCGTAGTCTAGACGACTGACATATTTGGCATCAACATGAAATTTGTTTGCTTGGCTTGTGTCCCGATTTGCATCAGAATCAACCTCTTCATCAATAACAACTGAATTTGAGGGGGTTCCTTGAGAAGTCCCGACGCCTCCAATGTTGTCAGTTTGTTTCTTCGCCACCTTGATCTTGATACTAAAGACTATCCTACATACCACCTCAAATTTAGCTTCAAATAACACGAAACACTCTAGAACGTCCTTGTAGTGGGTTCCTTGCTCCTTGAACACTTGGGAAATGAACACTTTTGTGAGCTAGTATTGCTCAACTTCCCTTAATACTTTAGTATCCCTGCATTTTGAGGAGTCATGGTTGGAGAACTAATGATCAAACTCTTTTTTCTATATGCTCCTACTCCACCCTCTTCCTTTTTTCCAGGACTACTCTCTAATTAGCAACGTCTACCTTCTCTTTCATCTCTAATGAAAACATTAACTCGTAAGTTTTCTTAGCTCTTCTCATCGCATGATTAGCTCTAGTCATGGGGCAATTTGTTTTCTTTCCAAGCATGAGCCGAGAATATTTTTTCTGTATCTCCTCCTCTGTTCTTGTGCATTAGCTTTTAAATCTTCCTCTGTTCTTGTGCATTAGTTTGCTTCACACAATGACTTGGATCCTCCACCACCATGGAGAGAATTCATTGGGACTTGAATACATCTGCCATCGATGTTTTCTTCCTCCATACCACTTCTAGGAGTTGACTACAAAATGAAGTGCTGGGAAAACTAGAGTACCCACTAGCCAAACCAACTAGGTTTCCCTTGGCTTAACAAGATCTCTTCACTCGCGTGGGTAACTAGTCCCCAATATTTGGGGTTCCTTGCCTCAACCCACCAACAATGAAGCAACAGATCAACCTCGAACAGACTAAATCCCCCAATAGATGCCTCGACCCTTCCACACAAGAGTTCATGAATGATTACACTCAGTTTGTCCCTAGCGGACTGGGCATCCCAACCCTAAGATTTAGTTAGGATGTTAACCAACTTATGACTTCCATCTACCAACAAAATTGCTCCTTCATCACTGTTAAAACCTCCACAACCATATTTTGGTATGATTTCCTTCAATTCCACCATTTTCAGTTCATAATTGTCAAACTTGCACTTCGAACAGGTTATAACCTTCCTCCCCATCCCTTGGTACTTGCGGCATTGCACCAACCTCACTCACATCTGTAACTATTATTTTCCTTTGTCCCTCCATACTTGATCTGTGATATCGAGCTTGTGCATATATAGCCACTTGGGGCTCATCTAACACCCCATCCAAGTGTAAAGATGTTATTATATATGCATATATGTTTAAAAAAAAAAGAAAAAAAAGAGAGGGAAAGGGAGTTATTTTTTTCTTTATAAAGAAAATTAGTGTGATTTTTAATTTCAAACATATATGAAAAACAATTTTTTATTTAAAAATGTTTTTCCGTTTTTTTTTCTCTCTACTTTATTTTTAAATGATTTTGTTTGCAATGATATTCGGCTTTAAGGTTATGGTTTTGAGGTCACTGTTATCGTCAAATCAATAACTTTGTTGCAATTGTAGGGGAAGGAGTATTGAGATCCCTTTACATTTGAGATCAATGTACTTTCCTACGTTGTGATCTATAGATTTGGGGGTGGATCTATCCCAAAATATGAACGATTGGTAGGGCAGGTAGACCCATACATGCATTAACGTGATTTCTTCACTTGATTTGAAATCTATGGACCAATGATTCAATTATGTTCTTCGCATCCCCATGAAATATGGGTTAGATCAAAATATAAGATCTCTGTTTTCTGAAGGTTGAAATTAAAAAACATAGTAACCCCTTGTGCAAACAAGGAAATAGAGTTGTCCATGTAGCTTAGGGTTCCAATCCTTGACAATTCATTATTCTAGAGGGACAAGGTTGGGCCATAAATTGGTGAACTTACTCATTATATCTCACTCTGAGAGGATGACAATATTTCATCAAGTTTTCAAGGATAAGATGTCTAGGACTAGGATGGGTTCCATCATATTCGTAAATCTTCTTGTAGAACAAATCATGTGGACTTGCTTGGTTGCAAATTCTGGTGAATCTATAGCTTCATAACCTTTAGGTACTTCTAATGTGGAAGCATGTTTAGCTATTGATTGTGGTAGATATGCTACTTTGAGACCCTTTTGCACCCAAGACTTGCCTTCATCTTGAGTTGCATTAACACCTATAATCTTTGAACTGACCATGACATCAATCAGAGAGCATATCGACAAATAAGGTAGAACCCTTGCTGTGAAGGGCAATAATTTTCTTAATCCACTTCATCTACAATTATGAAATTGTAAAAGAAGTCACCAATCCCGAAATAACTAACCTAGCCAACGTTTTCTTGCGCTCCAGTTTCTTTAGTTACCAAGGAGAATTCTATGAACAAACCAATGACGTAACAATGGGCTCCCCATTGTCCCCCATTGTTGCCAACCTTTTCATGGAGAATTTTGAAAAGAGAGGTCTGGACTCCTTTCCCCTAAAACCATTGAGGTGGAAAGTATATGTTAATAATACCAATGTTCTCTGGCCCCACGGGAAAGTTGAATTACAAAATTTCTTTCAACACCTAAACAACATATCCGAAGAAATAAAATTCACAAGGGAACTCGAAGAGAATGATAGCATCCCCTTTCTAGACGTTCTTATCAAAAGGAAAAGTAATGGGGATCTAGGCCATGCAGTGTATAGAAAGAAGACCCACACTAAGAACTATCTCCACGCAAACTCCCATCACCACCCCAACCAGAAACTAGGTGTCCTAAAAAATTTAGCCACTATATCCATAAGAATCTTCGATGAAGCACACCTAGATAAAGAAACATATAACCTTACCAAGACTTTTAAGAACATAGGTTATTAACACAAAGACATTAAGAATGCAATAAACAAAGCCCTAGAAAAACCCGCGATAATCCCAGTGCCCCTAAAGACCAGAACCCTAATAGAGGCGCCTGGCTTCCTTACATCCAAGGAGTGACCGAT
Source organism: Picea engelmannii (assembly GCA_009831015.1). Lineage (NCBI taxonomy): Eukaryota > Viridiplantae > Streptophyta > Pinopsida > Pinales > Pinaceae > Picea > Picea engelmannii. Next base: position 22,265 of record ML798191.1, read on the forward strand.
AGGATTGCGAGAGTCCTTAGCAAAAAAGAGATCAAGACCTCCTTCAAACCACTTGAAACCATCAAACATAGTATGAGATCTGTCAAAGACAAACTTGACCCTCACAATGGCAAAGGAATCTACAAGATAGAGTGCTCATGCGGAAAATGCTACATCGGTGAAACTGGTTGCTCCTTCTAGGTTAGGATAAAAGAGCATGGAGCTGACATTAAGAATGAACACATCCACACCTCTGCCCTAGCTGAACACTCCCTTAAAACTAGACACCATGTTCGCCTAGAAGACACCAAAATCTTTGCCAAAGAAAATTACCTCTTTAAACGACGTATTAGAGAAGTTATTGAAATCTGAAAACATCCTAGTAACCTAAACATAGATAGTGGGTTAAAACTAAGCGAAATCTGTCTCCCTTTGATCCATAGAAACAACAATAATCATTGATAATTATTTATACAATCTAAATACTATAAATTAATTTATTCATTAATAATTCCTAGAACTTATGAACATAATTGATTAATATTTAAAATTTATAACCTTGAATTAATANTCCCTTTGATCCATAGAAACAACAATAATCATTGATAATTATTTATACAATCTAAATACTATAAATTAATTTATTCATTAATAATTCCTAGAACTTATGAACATAATTGATTAATATTTAAAATTTATAACCTTGAATTAATAAATATTTAGAATATACCTCAACCTTAATAACATAATGGCAAACCCTAAAAAACTTAATAATTTACTTAATACCTAATAATTAAACCCTAGAACATAGTTAATTAAAATGAAGATAAAAACATTAAATTAATAATAATTTAGTATAAACCTTAAACCAAAAATAACCAACAATAAGAAACCCTAATAAAAACTTAAACAAACAATTAATTTTATTAAATATTTAGAATATACCTCAACCTTAAATTAATAAACATTTAGAATATACCTTAAGGTTAAAAACTTAAACAAACAATTAATTTTATTAAATATTTAGAATATACCTCAACCTTAAATTGATAAACATTTAGAATATACCTTAACCTTACTATCATAATGACAAACCCTAAAAAAACTTAAATTACTTAATACCTAATAATTAAACCCTAGAACATAGTTAATTAAAATAAAGATTAAAACCTTAAATTAATAATAATTTAGTATAAACCTTAAACCTATAATAACCAAAATATGAAACTCTAATAAAAACTTAAACAAAGAATTAATTTTATTAAATAATTCTACTAAATACTTAGCCAACACCTAGGTTTTTCCCACACTTCTAGTATTTAATACTAGCTCTTCCCATCATTTTAACCCAGGCTCAATGCCTTGAAGATGGATCTTGATTTAGATCCGAAACGTCGACAATCTATTGACAAAATTGTGGCTAGTCTGATCAACAACAAAAATCCCAAGCACATAAATTTCATTAATATGAAATTATTGTTTGATCATTCCCCAAAAAATAAAATAAAAAATTGGACATTATTGTCATCACAATTAATACATAAATAATTAAAAAAATAAATTTATTTACACTTAAATATAATTGAAATCTTAATAAATTAGGAAAACAAATCATTTGAATTTTAATATCGTTAAAATTAAACAGCTTGAGTGGGCCTAATGGTTAAGAACATGTGTTTCCTCTTAAGAGGTCACATGTTCAAATCCAAAGGGGGTAGGGTATGTATACCTTCGTAGACTTTACCAGTCAAATCGTTGGGCGGAGGGGGGTCCCTTGTCCCACAAACAAGGGGGTCTCATACACCAATTTGGAGTGCTGGCTTCGCCGTGACCTTAAAAATAGATTATTATTATTATTATTATTAATCACATTAATAAAAATATTACTATTAAATATAAATATGATCTATAAAATAAACTCAAACATGTGATAATTTTGGACTTTATTTTGTCGATATTGCAATATTAAATTTCACTCAAAACATGACAAAATTGTATTATATAATAATAATAATAATCATCATCATCTAATTTTAAGGTTACGACTAAGCCAAACACCAAATTGGTGTATGCGACCTCGTTGTTTGTGGGATAAGAGATCCCTTTTATGTATCGATTTGACTGTTAAATTCTATGGAGATGTACATACCCTACCCCCCTCTGGATATGAACCTATGACCTCCTAGGAAGAAACACATATTCTTAACCATTATATCATATATATTAATATATATTATGTGTTATGTTTTAGACATATATATGAATTAGTAATTGATTGAGATTATGTAAATAAGATTTAAATTCAAATTTGACTAGTTATCATTATAAATTTTAGGCTCATAAAGTCGATCAACAATAAGGCTCACAACCATTAACAATGGGTCACCTGAGGAAATTGAACCAGAATGAAGAGGATCATAATCATTCCTTCCAACCACCCAAACTAAACCAATTGATGTTTCAAATAAAAATACCTGCATTTTCAACCAAAACACAATAAATCAATATCTCATTAAAAATTGAACTCATTTACCCATTTAAAAAAACATAACCCTTGTCTTATTAATAGACCAATTTTAACCTTGTAAACGTTAACCATTGTTATTTTCAATATATATTATAAGCTTAGAGTAACATAAAAATGTTTAACAATGTGATGGCTTTGTTTTATTATCATCGACCAAGCGAACCTTAGAATATGTGGACCTCCTCTTTGACTTGGTGTTTCAACAACCCACGCAAGTCATTGCCTCACTTGCGAAGTCTCGATTTTAGAAACACTTCTCTACACAACGTTATCCAAATAAACATATTTTATTTACAAGCAATGTACATGGGTTTATAAGGTATTAACATAAAAAAGTTTCATAGGATAGCACAATTGGTGAGACGTGTATATATTCTTGATATGAGAAAGTCACAAGTTAAAGTATATATCTTTGAAGTTGTGATTTAACACCCATTTCATTTATAAAATGGAAAAGTATCAGTAAATTTCTCACGTCATCAATTATTAATATAAAATAAATTTAAATCCATTTTCTACCCATCACATACATTTCTTCACATGCACATGGCTAATAATTATTTTCAGGTTGTTATGGTTGGTGTGTTCTTTTAATTTATTTTTTCATCGATAATTGCACTGTGTATCTAGCATAATCATTTATGAAGTTTTAAGGTTGGTTTAATTAGTTGAATCATTTATTTAAAATACGTTGTTGATGCCAAAGTCGTAAGCCATAAATTCAAATATGTTTAAGACTTTTTAAATTATTAGTTGTTAGTGTGAGTTATTTTCTAATTAAAAATTAGAAAAATAATTTAATGGTTTTTTTATTATAAATATTATATATATTTTGAATTTTACATATAAACGTGAAAATAAAATTTTCATTTAATAAAATAAAACAACGTTAAAAAAATTCATATAAATACTTTATTTGTTTAAAAAAAACAAATAAACTTATTTTAAAATAACTACAAATAACATTGATAAAAGATTAATAAAAATAAAATTTTCATTTAATAAAATAACGTTATAAAAACTCATATAAATACCCTAACATTGATAAAAGATTAATGAAAATAAAATTTTCATTTAATAAAATAACGTTAAAAAAACTTATATAAATACCCTATTTGTTAAAAAAAAACAAACAAACTTATTTTAAGATAACTACAAATAACATTGATAAAAGATTAATAAGATTAGTGTGACAATATTTTTTCATTTAATAATATACTATTAAAAAAAATTATATAAATATCATATTTTTTTAAAATAAAGATAAAAAAACCAACCAAACAAACTTAATTTAAGATAACTACAAATATGTAATATATATATATAGCATTAGGATATTAAATTCGTTATAACATAAGAACAACATCACGATTGATACACCAACATAACTAAAACAACACATAAGCAATGTATCATCATAATTAACAATGACACAAATTAACACATAAACGACTTAATCAACGCATCATCATTAATAACGACACAATCAACACATCACGATCGAATGAAGCAAAAACAATAATGTTCAACCATGTCACTGAGCATTAAAAGAACTACCTGCCAACCTATCCTTCATGGTTAGGACCTCCAAGACAAATAATCAACGCTAAAGCCCAAGGTTCATCTGATTGATTTTGACCATTTAAGGTCTCAGGGATGGCGATTGTTATGAAAAACAAGGACGTGTCTAAATTCCACTAAATCAATCACATCTCATAACTCTAGACTAGACTATCAATCATACATCAACATAGTTTCAGTAGCGCAAGAGTAAGCTAGTTACTTAATCAACATGTATCGACATTATTATGTGGCGCAACAGGTTATTCTACTATACTATCATTTCAAGCAACAATGAGTATAAACAAGAACATTTCACAAGAGTATGATAATTCACGAGCATAAATACCATCTTCAAAGCAGGTGGTTTAGCTATACATCTCATTGATATCTTCTAGGTGTATGAAGGGAAGGTTGTAGTTTGTAATCATTAAGAGAACCCATAAGAACATTAATCTTCTTAAGCAATACATTAATGTTAACACACTATTTCCATTATACATCATTATACAAAGCTAATAAAACCATTCGGACTAGCAATAGACCCAAAAACATTAATAAACAAATCAACAACCATTGTTGCCCATCCATGTTAAGGGTCTAGGGAAAGGGCCCAACCTTCAAGCAAGGTAAGGTTTCAATCTATTTATCTACACTTTAAGGAAGACCCAACTTATCCATCATTAAGGAGCGTATATACTATAATGCAAACTCGATAAAATTCTAAGGAGCCCAACTCTATGTTAAACATACAAGGACCAGACTAGCCTTAAAGGATTTAGCTGGGGTTTCGTTTCCATTCCCGAGTCATGAGAAGATTGAATCTTCTTTGTGCCATGCAACCAATTCAAGCTTCTAGGTAATGCATAAACATTAATTTATAAGAGGGGGTAGCATCAACAATAGTAATGATATTTAACCCATTACTTTTAAAATTCCGACCATAGAACCCAAGAGGTCATTTCAAATCAACGTATCACAAGTTATACACGCCTTGTATGAAAGGAGAGGGAGGAAAGTGAGGGCGTGCTAGCAACCTGATTTCTGTCAAGGTTGAGTGATGAGAGGGCGCACTAGGCGAGCCAATTCTGTCAAGGATAGAGCAAGGAGAGGGAGCATTAACGATCCAGGGGATCAAAATGCTCAAAAATCAAAGTGCTCGAAATTGATTAAAAAAAGACTTGAGTGTAGGCCTTGTCCTCACAATCCCAACACAACTTGAATGGGTTCAAACACACATCATATGCGAGAGATATCGCGTTCTGTCCGCTTTGCCAAACAAGCGAAATTTGGTTGACTGTACAGTCCGTACATTCTGACTGTGCAGACTATACTGCTGAGGTGGAAGGGTCATATAGTCTGACTGTGCAGACCATACTGTTGACGTGGCATGGTCGTACAGTCTGACTGTGCATACCATACTACTGACGTGGCAGGGTCGTACAATCTGACTGTGTAGACCGTACTGCTGATGTGGCATGGTCGTATAGTCTGACTGTGCAGATCGTACTGCTGACGTGGCAGGGTCGTATAGTCTGACTGTGCATACCGTACTATCGACGTGGCAGTGCCGTACAGGTGATGTGGCAGTGCCATACAAGAGGTGTGGTAGTGTCGTACAGGTGATGTGGTAGTGTCGTACATGTGACATGGAAGTGTCGTACAAGTGATGTGGCAATGTTGTACTGCTGACGTGGCAGTGCCATACAAGTGACGTGGAAATGTCGTACTATTGATGTGGCAATGTTGTACATGTGACGCAGTAGACCATACTGACACATGGCAGGGGTACCGTATTGACACGTGGCCAATGGTGATGTGGCAAAGGGTGATGTGGCAGAGGGTGCCTATCCGACTTTGACACGTGTCAAGGTGTGGGACGAATTGTATGGTGCCACATGGTGCAGTCATGGGCTGCCTCATGGCACCCCCTTCAAGGTATAAATGTTGGGCAAGGTCCATAGGGGTAGAACCCTCGACCTCCCGGTGTGGCAAGGACTTGGCGCAGGCCAGGCTACTAACCCGCCTGCCGTGTGGAACTTAACCCTTAACCTCGTTATTAAAATTTAACCTTGCCTTCAAGTACAGTTTGGGTGGAGTCCAGGCCGGGGCTTGGCCCCAGCCCTTGGTCTTACGACACCCCATATTACCACAACGTAGATTTTCCTACCGATTAGTGCCCGGGTGCTACTCTTGCAGTCGACGCATGGCCACATGGGCCACACGACCACTACCTCCATCGGGAGGGGTGCTAAGTCCCCTAACCGTTTGAAAAATTGCCACAAAATGTAGAACACATGTGGTGCTAGGTTTTTGGGCGTGGAAATAAGCATGAGCTAGGTTGGTCGCACATATGTGCATTTTGGCGAGCAAAGACAACAAAGAAACTTGGGAAAACTTCCAGAGAGTGATTCCGACTCAATTTTTGGCCAAACCAGGTGCAGGAAGAGCCCAACTAGGGGTTTTTGGACATTCTAGAGCCATCTATTTTGCATTCTAAGCAATGCAAGGCATTGGTTTTGACACTTTGAGCATTAAAGAGAAATACCCAAGGGAAACTAGACTGAAAGATGTAGCCCAAGAGAAGGGCGAAATCCTTAACAAAATGTTGGGTTAAGGTGGTCATTTGGATGGTTGTTTATGCCTGTTAAAGCTACTTAGGATTAATAAAAACTCAAGTTTTAAGTGTGGTAAAATGATCCTATTACCCAAGCACATCAATACATATGAAATTTTAAAAGGGACCCAAGCTTTAACCATTTCATATCAGCAGTGATCCAAAATTCTGTACTCTATTTTACTTATGTCAACTAGCATTAAAATTTCATTGAGAAATTAAAAGACAACAACTATCAAGTTTTCTTCTAGATATTAATCAATATGTAACATGCCAAATTAAATTAGAATTACAACACAAATTAAGAGGGATTTCTACAACTCTTATTATACAATAAAAATTCTTAATGCAATTACAATCTTAAATGAAATACCGTAACCGACGAAAACTTCCGAAGTCGAAGATGGTCTTCCGCAATGACGTTCCTTCTGATCTCCTGCTTGCTAATCGTTGAGACTTCATCGATACCTACCAACCAATGCTAGGGGTACTCTTCTTCCCCCTTATCCCCCCGAGCCGCAAAGGGGCCATGCACACACAACCAAAATCCTCTAGCTCTCAGCTTGCCTCGCAAGGTAGAGACACCACTCTCTCTCAATCTGGGTAAACCAACTCTCACAAGAAAAACTAGTCAACATTTCTACATCATAACATTACTCATAACCAATGTGTTCCATTACTCATCTCAACCATGTGTTTTATAGAATTTACTTAGTGACACCTTTCCATTTTCACATTTAAATCCTTTTTTTAATAATTAATTAGGAATTATTCCCCCCATACACTTGTCACCCTTTCCCTTAGTTGCATAAGTAAATCCACAATTTATTTTAATTAAAAGTCAATTTCCCTCACCTATCCTAAAAACGCTCCTAAAACCACTCCTAGTTGTCCCTTTATTCCCTTTATTCCTAATTAATGAATGACGCCTTTCTAAAATCAAGTTGAGTTAAAATAAGAATGTTCTCTAGTTAGACTAGTGTTAACTAGACTCTAGATACCTTTCTATCCTTACACATTCTTTTATGCTTTATTCCTTTCTTATTTTAAATTCTAATTTGGTATTTTCTGTACACATGTGTATTGTATTAATTCTTTAGATTTATTTAATCTCTCTTAATCTTTTAAATTGGTTTACTCTTTTTCTTATTTTATCTAATTTGTAATTTAGTTTTAGTAGTCTCACCAAGCTTTAGACTTAGGCTTAAATTCAAATAGGCTTAGACTTTCATTTGGGGTATAAAATTAATAATTCCAATACTTAATTAATTAATTAATCTGACAATGTTTAAAGATGTAAGAATTCACTCAAGGTTTTCTAGGCCACCTAGGTTCATTGGCTCAAATTTTATTACACGACATGCCCTTCAAGACGCACTCCATACTCCAAGGGTGCCACTCGCCTTTGATTCAAATTTTAATTATGCGGCGTGCCCTTCAAGACGCACTTCGTTCTCTAAGGGTGCCACTCACCTTTGAATGGTTTTGGTAGTTGTCCAACCCCTGGAGTCAACACTCCATTCATGCGACTTGTGAAAGACTAAGGGCTTCTAAGGAATAAGGACCCTGCCTTGTTGTGCGCCCCTTAGAATCCTTGTGAGCGACTGTCTCAGGCTGTCCTCACAACATCGTGGACCTCTCAAACTAGGTAATTGTTAACCTACAATTCGAGCCACGACGGGAGTGCTAGTAGGCTATGTCAGGGATGCTGCCACACCTCTCCCTCAATATCTGGTTTATGTGCATGGCCCCTTTACTCCTTATGTGAGTGAGATTAGCAAGCAATCGTCAACCTGCATCCATCAACGAAACATTGTCAATGATCCATAAACAACATCATAATATAATCAATCATATGTCACATATGCATAAATGAAATACTCAAACCAATACAATCCACTCCCTGACTCAATTCAGAGTCCAAGGAGGTCCAGTGATTCCATTGACATCCTCAATCTGTTAAGTGTCCTGCACACTCAGGAGAACTTGTCAATAGCATCTGTCAATACATATATATCAAACAACATAAATCATAATCCATCAACATCATCATAAGAATCCATAAGCAAAACATATAACCATATACTATAACTGGATCACTTGCACACACGTGTCCTCAAAGAATAAGTCAATATCATGTACTTGCAAGAGCGGTATGTTACAAAATAAGTATTGTTAAAAGATCACTAAGATTAGTAGGTTGTAATAAACATTAATAAAATATCAATAATAAGATTAGTAGGTTGAAAACACTTGCCTCCTAAGAGAACATTAGTATGTTCCCCTAAAACATCCATATTTCTAGAACCCATTTTCCATAATCTCTCATCCTTTTATATAGATAAAAAATAGTATATTTTTAATGTTAGGATGTTCACTCCCTTTCTTGGGCTGGCCTACCTTCTGACATTCCTATAATAAGATGGCCACACCTATCCTCTGGCATTCATATGAGTAATCCTCTTCTGACATTCATACTAATACGATCCTACGGGCTCACCTATCTCGTGACATTCATACTAATCCAATATCTTCTTTTCACCCACCTCAATATAAGGGTATGTATGTATTAGTTTTAAGCGTAGTATTAACGTTCTACCTTAAACGTTCTATCTTTTGGAAAGCATTCTACCTTAAACATTATATCTTTTGGTTCTTTTCCAATGATTTTCTCTGTTTGATTTTGCCCTAAATTCGGTGAGGAATTGTTGGATTTACAGATTTGAGTGACTAAGTTTGTATAATTGGAGTGCCCCAGGGGTTTTTCAACACATTGAATCCATTTATGCATTCATAAATGCAATCTAAACAACAAGAAATAATGTTTTTTTTCTAGATTTACATCGCCGAATTTCGGCCAAAATACCCAAAAGGTAGAGCATTTAGCCAATGCCTTACTTTTATATCATTTCTTAACTCCATATTTCAATCTTTTGACTCCCTATCTAAGTACCACCTTCATATATTTCAACACATTGTAACACCGAGTCTAAACTTCACATCGATTTTTTTATATATATTATATACTATATTTATGTTGTAAGGTGTTTTTTTTTTAATGAATAATACTTGTTAATTTTTATTTCACATTGTTTTGAGTGTTGAGTGTTAGTTTATATTTATATATAAACTTTAATATACAATAAATTTTTAATGTTGATTTAGAGATTGACTAGAGGATGTTGTTTTTTATTAATATAATGGTTGATTGGTTATAGGATGAGTATACTTGCTTGCTAAATCTTCCCCTCCTCCGTAGGATGTGTAGCATGTGTAAGTGTGTTTAAAACAATAGTCGGATACACCTCCCTATTACATTGTCTTGGAATAGCTTCTACGACTATAAAATCTCTTCTCCTCTTGTGTGTTATTTGACATTGGTTGTGAGGGTTGGTTTGCAACCGCATATAAGTTCCAACATACCATGATCCTTATGCCAATCGGGGTAGCCACAAAGGAGTGGTGTTTTCTGCTAACACAAATATGGTGCATTGGTTGTAGGGTGAGTATGCTTACTTGCTTGGCCTTCCCCTCATCCTTTTTGGGATGTGTTCAATAGTTGTGTATGTGTGAAACAACAATGGAATATGCCTAGCTTGTGGTGTTTGAAAATATATTTTACGACTATAAATCTCGTCTCCTACCCCCAAGGGAGTGGTGTCTTCTACTGTAATGATCCCAAGCCATTATGCAAGGATCATCACTGTTTTGGTGTCTTTTTAAAACTTTTTTTGAGTGAGGTATTTTGTCAAACACTTTGTTGATCTACCTTTTAGATGTGTTTATATGTGTGTATGCAACAAATAACAGAAAGAGATAACCATGGAAC
>ML798191.1:40616-56626 GCA_009831015.1 Picea engelmannii
TAGGTTTTCATTTGGGTTTAAATTAATTGAATGAAGTGGATCGATAGTGCGGATCGAGTTGTGAGTGTTGGAGATTGTAAGTGTGAAAAATAAAAATCTAAACTATGATGTGTTTCCTTTAACTACTATCCCTCAAATGGGTATTGTTGACTTGTATATAAATTTTTCTCATCCTTTATTTCTTCTTTTACTTAGAAAATTCTTGGCTCATGGCGGGTTCATAACTTTCTAAAAGTTCTGTGTTACACAAACTGCACTTCGTTTCTTCTGTTGTATCCATAATGAACCATGACATAGTCATTTTTCAAGAGCTTTCTTTAGAGGGTTTGCAGGTTGGCAGATTCGTGGGTTCATGTCTTCATTTCTTATTTACCCTTTTCTCTGTCGTCAACAAAACAAACTATCATTTTCTCCACAATCCTCATTTTGAGTCCTATACTTAGATTATTTTTTATTTTTTTCCACTGCAGATTCGCGGGTCCCAAGTCTTGTGTTAGCGTCGAAAGTCACTCCTGGATTGCAGCAGGAGTAGAGCCTGACGCCCATCAATTTTTTATGTCACGATTTGTTTAACGAGGTGATCAAATGGGTAGAGACTCGAGAAGATATCACTCAAACTCAGGGACTGGGTCTGGCATGCGAGGAACAAAGGAGGTCTTGATCTAACTTCAGTCAGTGGGTTGATTTGAAAATGAGCAGGTGGAAGACTTGGTGAGGGGAGTGGACAAACTACCTCAGGCAACGAGCCTTTCAGGAATTCATAGAAGAAAAACTTTGAATGCAAGATCCTCTAGTTCAGAGCTTCAAGAAACTGAGAGGGGGAGACTTGAATGGATTCTCCAATTCCAAGTCGTTCAGCGCTAAGAAAATCACAGAGACCGATTAGAAATAGTGCAACTGTTACAGTGATCAAACTCTACATCATCCTATAACAATTATCGCTCGACTGGATTCTCCAATTCCGAGCCATTCTAATACAGTGTAGACAAAGATGCGAAAGAAAAGCTAACATTCATCAGACAAGAAGTCTCAAGAGTCCAGACATAACCAGGAAAACAATGCTTCATTAAAATTTACCACCGGGAGCCTTGCTCTACCATCGATAATTCCAAAAATGGCAAAAACGCTACATATACTCCAAAACAACAATAGCAGCAAAAACAAGACACTGCATTAAAAACATTGCGTCTGCATGTCTTCTGATAGTCTGCACATGCAGACTCTGGCCGATCATGCACCCAAGACTTGGTGTCCCTTCGACCGAATTTGGACGGGTAACTTTCGTCAGATGCTGCCTTAACTGTGCATGGCTCCTGCACGGGAGATAATAGCAACATTAAAGGCCAACATGGCACGCACAAACTTTTTCCTGGTCAGATGAGGACTGACGATGACCTTTTGGAGAAAATAAGTGTACAGGACCGTATCGGGCAGACTGTCTGCTGGAACCTCCATATCTTGCACTTAATGCATGAAGAGAGGTTTCAACCACTCTTCCTTACCTTCATTTACTTCAAGCGAAAACCATGCTTGAGGTCAGATCAAATGACACTCGGAGAACACGATGAACCTTTCGGAAAATGGACCTGACGCCTTTGGCCCCCTTTGCGCAGCTCTTTTATTTCCCAGGTGACCACGGGCTGTGACCTTGTGTTTACTCTCAAAGGAGCTTTCGGCATTTGCAAAATAGGAAGGGGCCGATCCTTACTTCTTGAAATTGCGATGGGCGAAACGGCGAGGAGCCTAATCGCGCACCAGGTGTCTCCTATTGATGGACGACCGAGACTGCCCCTTGATACTGCGGGCCCGACTTTGGGTGCCATCAACGCTTCGGGGTTCTGGGTTTCGGAATATACAATGACATAAAACCTTCACCCATTGAACTCACGATTGCCGAAAAATCGACGCGACTGGATCTCACGCCACACGTCCCTCGGATGGATGGTTGTTACTCTTCCTTGCATACAATATGGGCACCATCCATTGCATTATCTTCGGTGCACCTTTCTATCTGCGATTTCCCGCCACCCGTTGATATGCTCATATGGATGGATCCAGATCGTTGACACTATAATTCTGCCTGCTCGCTTGATTTTAAGTCCGAAAATGACTTCTTCTGTTCACTGCGCTTGGGCGCTCCTCATGCAAATTGCAGACCCGAATACTCTTGTGCCTAGGACAAGAAATGTCGCTAACATCTTGAATAATTCACCTCTTATGAGTCTGACCGATTACAACACTTAACCATTTCTTTGCTTTCACTCTTATCTTCAAACAATACTTAGCCATATTTCTATTGTATGGTGGGTTTGCGGGTTGGAAAACTCACAGGTTGGAAAACTCGTGGGTTTACCCCATCATCCTTTCCATGTCTGACTCCCCGTTGTAAATCCTTGCTTTGTCACTTTTCTCGAGATACATTAAATGCTAATCCTACAGAAGACGACTGCCAATTAAATTATGAAAAGGTCGTTATTAATGACATAATTCTCAAGGTAATATCATTTGATTTGTATTAATTTCTCCATCGAAAAAATAATTTAAGCTATATTACCAAGAAAAACTTCATTTCATAATCATTGTTCTAAGGAATTATACTTCAGTACGCCAACTTCATTAAAATGGCTATGAGAACACAACAATTATGTGGAGACACATTGAATCATTTTGGGCGAGAAGATCAAAACTTTCAATGGTGGAGATCTTATTGGTACTATGCTACATTGTTGTTACCTGGAATAAGTGAGAACATAATTTGGACACCAGGGATTGCTCTAGTTGGATGTGTGCCCAAAGTTTTCGTATGTAAATAAATTGTCTCATGGTGCACTGATAAATTTGTTTCAAGCCAAAGGGTTATTAAACTTCAAAGCGGATCCTCCATGTCCATAGCACCGTTGGTTTTTAGAAAGATGCTAAAATTACCAGAGCCTACCATTACTTTTAAAGGAGAAGAAGCAAGGAATTTCCTCAAGAGCAAAAACAATGGATTGGATATTTTACAATAATATTTAGAGGATCCTGCGACAATTCCAATTGACATATCAAGAATTCAGGTCATTTTATTGAAGAACCCTTATCGAGAACTTGCATGTCTCTTCACTAGAATTATTGGTCAATAATCCATGTCAACCATTCCTCGGTTGGCCCTCTATATTTTGTATTTTACAGTTCATGAAGAAGCTATATTTGATTGAGGAAAAATCATCTCTGTTGAAATTTCTTCATAGCTCTCGAAATTCAAGAAAGAAAATAAGTTCTATATGGCTTCTTACTTAATATTTTCTATTACTTATTTCCATGTCTTCAAGGGTTTGACTATAGGGAAAAGGGTAGATTGCAAAATTGATCTAGTAACTATGTGGTATCAGACTAAGTGGAGACATAAAGCTACTTATTATTTTTATGAAGTATACAATGAATTCATGACTATTTTCAAGAGGCTTCTCTTTCGGGAAAATACAACTAGACTGTCATTAGAAGAAACAAATTTTCTAAGCAAAAGGGGAACTTTAGAAAAAATGGAAAATTATAATGTAATTAAAATTTTTGGTTCTCGTGAAAGTCCCTTCTTTCTTCCTGTTAGAAAAACAGGATCGAGGAGCAATAAAATAAAAAAATGCGGAAATAAAACACATAATATACACAATACAATAGAGACACATATATACATGTTTCACCCAGTGTGGGCTACGTCCACCAAAGAAATTGCCAGGTCCTTCCTTTATTGTTATCCAACAAAATGAAGTGATAAAGCCTACACCACACCCGCTGTAACTTCATATTCTTTCTCTCACAGTCTCCCCTCTCAGAATACAATATTCACAATGACACATAGCCGCAATACATTTCCATCATAAAAGAGGGTTTCCTTCTAGGGAAAAAACCCTAACATAACTTCTACTGTAAGATCTGCGAACTTATAATGAACGGTCCAGATTTACAATGAAATTGCAATATACATTTACAAGGCAATTTTTCCTTTGGGGGCTTCACCCCCGAACCCCCGCCGGGGGGCCGCTTGCCCCCGAACCCCACAGGGGGGGTAACTCCCCCTGCACTCCCCCGTGTGGATGAGTGTACATTCTTCTGGGGTGTAAATTCTTCATGGGGTATAAACACGGATGAAAACAAAGAACTATGAATCAAGAAGATAATCAGGCTCCACAACCAACAATCTCCCACTTGGAGACCGATCTCAACAACTCCACTGCTGTTGTATATGCTGGACTATGATCCTTCTTGGACCTGGAAAATTTCTCATCTTCACCTTCATGCTTAAAGATCAACTGAAAGTGAGCAAGAACTCAACTTCTCCCTGATTACTCCCTTTGTTAAGATATCTGCATGATTCTGACTAGTGTGTATCTTTTCCAACTTCAAATGTCCATCTTCCAAGACAGATCGTATGAAATGGTACCTGAGTTTTATATGCTTAGTCTTTGAATGGAAGGTTGAGTTCTTTGCAAGATGAATGACACTCTCACTATCATAGTACAACCTGCTATTCTCCTACTTCTTTCCCAATTCCTCCATAAACCTTTGTAAGAAAATCATTTCTTTACTAGCCTCTGTAGCAACAACATACTCTGCTTCTTTTGTTAAAAGTGAAACAACCTTTTTCAGTTTCGAAATCCAACCCACTATTGTTCCGCCTATAGTAAAAACATACCCTATGGTGTTCCTCCTGCTATCTTTATCACCTGACATATCTGAATCAACATATCCCTGTAGAATAATGTATAAACCTCCAAAACATAATGCATGAGTAGCAATACCTCTCAAATACCTGAGAATCCACTTTACTTCCTCCCAATGTTCTTTACCTGGATTGTTCATATACTTGCTCACAACTCCCATTGCATGTGCAATATCTGGTCTTGTGCAAACCATTGCATACATCAAGCTGCCAACTGCAGATGAATAAGGGACCCTGGACATGTATTCTATCTCATTCTATGTCTTGGGACACATTTCCTTAGTTAATTTGAATTGGCTGGCCAAAGGTGTACTAACTGGTTTTGCATTCTGCATTATAAACCTCTCCAACACCTTCTCTATGTACTCACCCTGAGACAATGTCAATTTGCAATTTTTCTTGTCTCTTGTTATTCTCATACCAAGGATTTTCTTTGTAGCACCCAAATCCTTCACTGCAAATAAATTAGCTAATATTCTTGAGAACATTTATATCCTGCATTTTAGATCATGCAACAAACATGCCATCTACATACAATAACAAGATAATATAGCTTCCATTTTCTATCCTTTTAAAATAAACACAATGATCACAATGACATCTACTATAACCTTGTTCTGTCATAAACCTGTCAAACTTCAAATACCACTGCCCTGGAGCTTGCTTTAGGCCATACAATCTCTTCTTCAACCTGCATACCAAATTCTCCTTTCCTTTGACCTCATACCCCTGTGGCTTTTGCATATAAATCTCTTCCTTCAAATCCCATGGAGAAAGGATGTTTTTACATCTAAATGTTCAAGATGCAAATCTTCTACTACCACAAGACTTAAAATAGTCCTAATTGAGGTCATTTTAAAAACAAGAGAAAATATTTCATCAAAATATACACCTTTCTTTTGTGCAAACCCCTTTACAACAAGTCTAGCCTTATATCGATTTTTGCCTCCATCTTCTTCCTTCAATTTGTAAAATCATTTATTCTGCAATGCTCTTTTTCCTGTAGGCAAATGAACCAAGTCCCAAGTCTGGTTATTTACCAAGGAATCCATTTCCTCTTTCATGCCTTTCTCCTACTTCTTTTTGGTGTCTACCTGCATTGCCTCTTCATAACATTCTGCTTCACCAAAATTAGTCAACAATAAATAATACAATGAAGGAGAGTATCGGTTAGGGGGTCTACTTAACCTGGTAGATCTTCTAAAAACACTTGCAGGAGTTTGAGGTACCTTCTTCTCCTGTTGTTGTACATTTTGATTTTTTGGTTCCTTTGGAATTTGTTTTTCAGTGATCTCATCAAGTACTGTGTATTCTGGTTTTTGCTTTTCTTGTATCTTTCCCTGCAACTGATCTTTGTACATGTCCTTCTCATTGAATATGACATCTCTACTCCTAGTGATTTTGTGATTTTCATAATCCCATAAGAGATAACCAAAATCATTAATACTGTATCCAATAAAGGTACACTTCTTGGATTTTGCCTCAAGTTTTATTCTATTTCTTTATCAATATGGACAAATGCTTCACAACTGAAAGTATTCAAAAAAGAATAGTTTACCTTTTTACATGTCCATGCCTCCTCTAGAATTCCACCATCGAAATACCTTGAAGGTTCTCTGTTTATTATGTAAACAATAGTATCTACAACATCTGCCCAAAACTATAAGGGAAAACCATCATGCAATATCATACTCCTTGCATGCTCCATGATTGTCCTGTTCATCCTTTCCGACACACCATTTTCTTATGGTGTTCCTAGAACTATCTTCTCTCTACGAATCCCATGGTATGAACAATAATCATCAAAATCCTTGCTGCAATATTCACCTCCATTGTCTGATATGAGACACTTCAACCTTTTCCCTATCTCATTCTCAACCAAAGCTTTCCATTTCTTAAAAGTATCAAAAACATCAGATTTTTTTCGAATGCAATAAACCTAAGTTTTTCTAGTTGCATCATCAATAAAAGTAACATGATAATGAGATCCACCAAGAGATGATACCTGAGTTGTGTTGAAATAATGTAACTGCAAAGAGTATTCTTATTATTATTGATATATTATTGATAGGATTAATGCCCATTGTGGATTAATCATGTTGGTAATTGTATTAGGACCAAATCCCCTTTTCTGGATTGGTCAACAAACAATTATAATAGGCACTCATCAGTGGAAAAGAAGAAGGTGGGTCACTCAGAAGCTGTCATGACCCACACTATTGAAGAATCCATGAGAACTCTAGAAGATTAGCTCACATCAACTACAAGGCGCTACCATACATATGCAAAGCTGTCATAGGTTTACCAGAACTCAAAGGTGATCATGAAGGCGTATGCAATGGATGTGCACAAGGGAAGAACATAAAGAACCCATTTCCGAAGAGGGACAACAAGACAGAAAGAGTCCTAGAACTCATTCATTCTGATGTATGCCATCATCCTCCATTAATGGGTATGTATACTATGTATAATTCATTAATGACTATTCTCATAAAAGACCTGGATATATTTGAAGTGTTCAACAAGATCAAGGAATTGAAAGCCTTGATAAGAGAACCCTTCTGTAAGGAATATTAAGATACTCAGGTCAGATAATGGAGGAGAATATACCTCAGAAGAGCTCATGAACTTTTGCAAAGATGTTGGGATCAAGATCCCCAACAAAACAGTGTAGCTGAATGAAAGAACAGAGCCATGTTGGAAGCTGTGAAGATCACGATCTTCCTATGTGCTTATGGGCAAAAGCAACAATGGAAGCTATTTATGTGCAGAATAGATTATCCCATAGTGCACTTAGGTTCAAGACCCCGAAAGAGATGTTCACCGCAAAGAATCCATAGGTAAGCCATCTCAAAATATTTGGCTGTCCAGTGTTTATTCGTATACCAAAAGAGAAAAGAAACAAGATGGAACCCTCCAAAAAGAAGATAATATTTGTGGGATATTGTGAGGTCTCCAAGGCCTTCAGAATCTACATACCTGGTCACCGCCACATTAAGATCAGCAGGGACGTGACCATTGATGAAGAAGCAACACTTAAGAAATCAAGAAGATGCTAGCTTAAAGAAGTATATGAAGAGGAACCCGAAATTCCTAGGATTGCAAGATCCGTGAGGGAAGTTCCCAGAACTGTAGAACCTGTAAGGGAAGTCGTAACTTCCCCTGATGAGGAGACTCCTGAAGATAATAATATAACATAAGTTCAAGAACCTCCTCAAATGACCTTCTCCCATAAAACAAAGCCTACTTGGGCAAGAGAGCTTATTCAAGATGGAGAGAAGTATGGTGTTCCAGAAGGAACCTCGAGATAGGTGAAAAGACCAAAGCCATTCTCCAGTGACACGACTTTGATGTGTAATCTACTAGATGAAGAGCCTACTTGCTTTGAAGAAGCCATTCAAAAGAAGGAATGGGCAGATTCCATGACAAAGGAATACCAATCCATAATGAAGAACAAAGTATTGGAAATAGTTCCCAGATCGAAGAATAAAGATGGGGTATCCTACATATGGCTCTTCAAAATAAAACATGCTGTTGATGGAAGTATTTAGAAATATAAAGCAAGATTTGTCGCTCGTGGATTTTCCCAGAAGGAAGGCATTGACTATGAAGAGACATTCTCTCCTATGGCCATATACACTTTGATCAGAACCATTATAGCTCTCGCTTCCAAGATGAAATGGAAGCTGCACCAGATGGACGTGAAGACAACTTTCTTGAATGGTGTTATCGAAGAGGAAGTGTATATAGAGCAACCCCAATGATTTGAGGTTGAAGACAGGAAGTCTCATGTCTGCTGATTGAAGAAATCCTTATATGGATTGAAGTAAGCTCCCAGAGCTTGGTATGGCCATATAGACAGTTTCTTGATGAGCTTGGGCTTTACCAAAAGTAAAGCAGACTCAAATCTCTACTTCAAAATTATTGATAATGAACCAGTAATATTACTACTGTATGTGGATGACTTATTCTTAACTGGAGAAGAAAAGCTCATCACCGAATGTAAACAAAGACTTGTCGCAGAATTTGAAATGAAAGACCTTGGTCTAATGCATTACTTCTTAGGCCTTAAGGTATGGCAGAGTCCAGAAAGAATCTTCCTTAACCAAGGGAAGTACACGGTCGAAATCTTAAAGAGATTCGACATGCTAGAATGCAAGTCCATGAATACTCCCATGGAAGCGAAGCTGAAGCTGCTGGTCGATACTTCGTCAGATTTGATAGATGCCACACTATATAGATAGATTATTGGATCACTGATGTACCTGACGAACACCGGACCAAACATCTGTTTTGCAGTGAACACCTTGAGTCAGTTTCTGGTAGAGCCCAGACATGTTCACCTAGTGGCTACAAAACATGTCATGAGGTACCTTAAAGGTACAATGGATTATGGTCTCAGCTATAATGGAGATCATGACTTCACATTGAGTGGTTATACTGATGCAGATTGGGCAGGAAGCGTTGCAGACAGAAAAATCACTTTCGGATGCTGTTTCAATTTGGGATCAACCATGATCTCGTGGCAGAGTAGGAAGCAATCCAGTATTGCTCTTAGCATAGCAGAAGAAGAGTACATTGCCACATGTTTTGCTAGCTATGAATTTATATGGCTTCAAAAGTTGCTGACAGGACTATTTGACTTGGAGATGAGAGCAACCGCGATTCTATGTGACAACCAGAGCTGCATAAAGATGACAAAGAATCCTGTATTCCACGACAGAATGAAGCACATAGACATCCGCTATCATTTCATCCACGACATGGTACAGAGAGGAGCCTTGAAGCTCCAGTACATTAGCATGGATGAACAGGTTGCTGACGTGTTGACTAAGCCTCTATCTCGTGTAAAGTTTGAACACTTTTGAGATAAATTGGTATAGTCTGAAAGGACCCTCCCTGAAAGGGGGAGTATATATATTTTCCTTGCTTCTGACCTCGTTGTTAGACGTAAATCAAGATGATTCATGATTCTGATCTCGATGTTAGACGTAAATCATGACGCCGTGTGATCCTTGCTTCTGACCTCACTGTTAGACGTAAAGCAAGATGAGTCATGCTTCTGACCTCGTTGTTAGACGTAGAGCAAGATGAGTCATGCTTCTGACCTCACTGTTAGACGTAAAGCATGACACCGTGTGATCCTTGCTTCTGACCTCGCTGTTAGATGTAAAGCAAGATGAGTCATGCTTCTGACCTCGTTGTTAGACGTAAAGCATGATGCCGTTGATTCCTTGCTTCTGACCTAGTTGTTAGACGTAAAGCAAGATGATTCCTCGCTTCTAACCTTGTTGTTAGACGTAAAGCAAGATGTTGATGTGTTCCTTTCTTTTGACCTCATTGTTAGACGTAAAGCAAGATGAGTCATGCTTCTGACCCGGTTGTTAGACGTAAAGTATGACATTGTGATTCCTCGCTTCTGACCTAGTTGTTAGACGTAAAGAAAGATGATGACATTCCTTGCTTCTGACCTAGTTGTTAGACGTAAAACAAGATGTGACTGACACTGAGCTACCAGCTTATCAACTGTGACATTGAGCCAGTGTAGTACTGTGATGTGCTAGCTTAGTGCTATGATGAGGTATCATTTTTATTGATACATATTGATGCATATGATGATGGAATTCTTTCGAGAATGATGATGCTGCCGATGAAGAAAACTTCCGATGACTCGTAAATTTGCCAGCCAATGTTTCAAGATGATATTGAAAATACTGTCCTCCTGATGCCACTGATGATGCAGACCTCTCTCGCCTGATGCTGTTGAAGAATACCCTTCTTGTTAAGGGGGAGTGTTGAAATAATGTAACTGCAAAGAGTGTTCTTATTATTATTGATATATTATTTATAGGATTAATCCCCATTGTGGATTAATCATGTCGGTGATTGTATTAGGACCAAATCCCCTTTTCCGGATTGGTCAACAAACAATTATAATAGGCAGAATAAGAAGTCAACCCCAGCAGTTAATGAGAAGACCTAGAAATATAATAAAGGTGGGTTTACCCACCCATATTAAGAAGTCGGCCCTGCCAGTGAAGAGACACTTCACACATGCCAGAACTTGTATAAATAAAAGAGGCTAGCGCCTCATTTGAACACAACTCACTTGCTCATTCTCTTATGAGGCAAGATGCAATTACCAGTTTGAGAGAGGGAGAAGAGTGGCACATCTCTTGGAGAGGACTATCTGTATTGGTTTGAGTTATCTCTTGAACATTGTATAAGCAATTTATGATAAGGAAGTTTTTTCTGGGTTTTCTTCCCCTAGAGGGTTTCCCAGGATAAGTGTTGAGTCTCTTGTGAATGTATATTTCTTAGTGATCTTGTTCTTATGATGCTCTTATCTATTGAAATGCAAAGAACTATAATAATGGCATAAACATTAACAAGTTGGTCCCCATACATATGTATGCACAAGCTCTAACCTTTCACCCTTCTTTTCTTTTTCGACTCTGAGAAATTTGTCTCTCTTATGTTTTCCATAAACATAATGCTCACATAAATCCAAATCAATTTGTTTAAGATCTGGAAACAAATTTATTTTGTGAAGTATCTACATCCCCTTCTCACTCATGTGTCCAATCTTATGATGCCATCATGCTGTATCCACTCATGTAGAAGCTAAATAGATAGAAGAGTCGGTATTACCAGTACATAAATACAATGTACCTACCTTCTCTCCTTTTGCTATCACCAATGATCCTTTGGTGACCTTCCACACCTTATCTGTAAATATGGATATACAACCTTCACTTTTAACTGCTTTGTTGAAATTAGATTTTTCCTTAGATCTGGAACATGTCTTACCTCTTTCAACAACCACTGGTTTCCATTCCTTTGCTTTATTTTTACCTTTCCCATTCCAACAATTTTTCATGGTGCATCATCACCCAAATGAACTTGTCCAAAATCACCTTGAGCATAATCTAGAAAATGTTTCCTATGGGGTGTGGCATGAAATGAATCCCCTGAATCTACTACCCAAGACTCAAAAATATTATCTACATAAAGAATCAAAGTATCTTGTAACACATCACATGTTACATTTTCTTCCTTATTTTTCTCCTGTTGTCCATCTCTTTGTTTCTTTGGAGCTATGCAGTCTTTCTTCAGATGTTCTTTCTTCCCACAGTTCCACCACTCTATCTTTCCAAATCTGGATTTGGATATTCCCTTCCTAGAATTCCCGTGATTCCCTAATCCCTTTACTCTATCCTTTTGTCCTCTGTTGTTCTCCATGTTCAACGCATTACCTGATGTATCACCTGTGCTTTTCCATCACATTTCCTCACTAAGGATAACACCAACAACATCATCAAATTTTAAAGTTTTTGAAGCAGAGACATAGTTACTTACATCCATGACCAAGCCGTTCCAACTTTCTGGCAATGAGCAGAAGATTAGAAGAGCCCTGACCTCATCATCAAAGTCCAATTTTATAGAACTTAGTTGATTAGTAACCGTATTAAATTCATTTAAATGATCTGCAATAGACCCACCTTATGACATCTTCATATTAAATAACCTCTTCATTAGAAATACCTTATTGGATGTCGAGGGATTTTCATACAGTTTAGCTAATGCATCCATTAGCTCCTTCGTTGTCTTTTCTTTTGAAATATTGAAAGCCACCGACGCTGCCAGGCTCAGCCGTATCGTTCCTAGAGCCTTTCTGTCAAGAATCTCCCATTATTCATCCTTCATGGTTGTTAGCTTCTTTTCTATTCCACCCAATGGTAGTTATAGATCCTTCTGATATAAATAATCTTGCATATGCATCTTCCAAAACTGGTAATTTTCGCCGTTAAATTTCTCGACCCTAAACTTTCCATTTTCTGCCATTGCTACCACTCGAACCGGGAACCCTCTTTTCCTGAGAGTTACCTTTCACTCTGATACCAATTTTTAGAAAAAACAGGATCACGGAGCAATAAAATAAAACAAATGCGGAAATAAAACACAAAAGATACATAATACAATAGAGACACAGATATACATGGTTCACCTAGTGTGGGCTACGTCCACCAGGGAAATTGTCAGGTCCTTCCTTTATTATTATCCAACAAAATGAAGGGATACAACCTACAACACACCCACTGTAACTTCTTCTTCTTTCTCTCACAGTATCCTCTCTCAGAATACAATATTCACAATGACACATAGCCACAATACATTTCCCTCGTAAAAGAGGTTGCCTTCTAGGGAAAAAAACCCTAACATAACTTCTACAGTTAGATCTGCGACCTTATAATGAACGGTCTATATTTACAATGAAATTACAATATACATTTACAATGAAATTTTTCCTTCGGGAGCTTCACCCCCGAACCTCCATCGGGGAACATTGTCCCCCAAACCCTCGTAGGGGGGGTAATCCCCCCCTACACTCCCCCACGTGGATGAGTGTACATTCTTCTGGGGTGTAAAGTATTCATGGGGTATAAACACGACTGAAAACAAATAACTCTGAATTAGGAAGATAATCAGGCTCCATAACCAACACTTCCCTGGTACATTTCAGAAAAAATGTTTATCATTGAAGTTGCTAAGAAATAAAGATTCTGACTGCACTTTTTCATGAGAAAAGAAAGAGGCAATTTATCCCATTGCCATGGAAAGTTGGAGAAATCATGTTAAGAGGCATTGCAAAAATTGATTACTCAACTTACCTTAATCAGTTCAATTTGAAGTATGTAGAAAAGATCAAGGGCTTCGAAACAAGTCATATCTTTGTTGATCATATGACATTAGTTGGATTCAACAACACATTCACTAATACAATCATGTTTGAAGAAGAAGAAGATAATACCCATGATGTTCTAGTGCATTTTGTTGATGATATTCAAACCATGGTAAGTTCGACATCCCAATATAAACAAAGAGGAAAAGGTTCAAATGAAAGAGGTACTCAACCTCTTGTTGATTCACAAAAAGGAAGTCTATCCAAACACAATATCCAAGCAACAACGTCGCAGCATAAAAAGGTTTCAAAGATTAATTCGAGTGGTGGTGGTGGTGATAAAAACCTCCATAAGGAAAAATTGAAAGTCCACACAAACTCCAAGTAAAGAGGAAAAGAAAAAATTCTCAGTGAGAAGAAGCAGAACAACCTGTATCTGAAAATGATATATCTCTTAAGGACATGGAATTGGAGGTTAATATTTAAAATATTCATTTTCTCGATGAAGAACATAGGTTACAAGAAATTCAACAATTTGTAGCTGAACTAGACACACAAGAAGAATATTTCTCAGAAGAAGAGTCATTTTCCATACAAAATGCTTTATTCGACATAAATTCCAGAAAGTTAATTTTTGAAGGGTTTGACTCGAAGCATAAAAAATGAAAATCTCATTCTGAGTATGATCTCAACAAATTACTTCCATTTGGAATTGCTATAATACATAAAGATAACATGGGATGCTTTAGAAGTTTCAATTGATGACATGGAGTTACAAAATGAAAAACTAAAGGAAATAATTAAAGAGCTAGAATATACTTTGATGCCGCCCCCTATTCTTGCAAGTCCATTGGCCACTGTCAAACCTGCAACACCAAAATTAAAATTGAAAGGAACATCAAGCTTGCTGGTCGTTGTCAGAAAATTTGTTGAAGAAAATATTAAAAAGAGAATGTCTCTTATTATGCAAGCATGGGATGTTAGAAGTAACATTGTTTCATTTGGTTAAAAATTTAATGCTTTTAGAGATTTTCTCTAAAGTGATTATAAACGTGAAGAAGGGTTTTATAAAGAAGCAGTCAACACATTTTCTTTGAAGGTTTAAAATATGACTGAAATGAAAAGAAAAGAAGAAGATTTACCTTCTCCTTCTTTGATAAAACAACTAAAGGCCTACTGGATTAAGAAGATAAAGATTATAAAGGAAATTCTTGAGGAATGTGATGATATGGTTACTAAAAAAGAGGGGTTATACAAAAGATTAATTGAAATAGATTTAGCCAAAACCACAAGAGAAGTAGAGGACCCCAAATTAATTCTAAGTTCTATATTCATGACAAGAGACAAATTTCAGCAAGAAGTGGAAATATTTAAAGGTTTGTCAACTGAAAAATTTAATAGCATCTTGAATATAATGAAACTGAAGTTGAAAATTGGTTGGTAAGATATGCAAACAAAAATGAATACATTGAATATGTGCTTACCCAATTTTCATTTGAATTAAGAGATTTAGAGGGCATACTATTTAATATTAAAATTAGACATGAAATAAATGTAGCCCCAATGAAATTTTATATTGAAGAGTGGTTAAAGAAATCCTTAATCAATATTACTCAAGAGGAAGCATTTAGTACCGGCCATGAAACTGTCATCAAGGAAAATATAAGGACACCAAAAACACATAGATGAGGAATGAGATTCCATCACAATAAGTTTATATTGATCACCTTTTCTTCCTCCCCTTTCAGAATTCATTCAATTATATTTTATCTTTCTCTAGAAGAGTAAAATCGAGTTCTGATTGCATCCTCTATCTTATTTTCAGGTCTAGTTGCTCGTGCCTTGTTCCAACCTTACTTCATTCTTCTCTCATCTTTTCTTGTATATATTTATATTTTGGTCCATGGGAGCCCCAATCCCAATCCATTCATGGACAAACACCTTTAATTTTATGAGACTGTAAAAGACAATATCATTTTTGTGAAAATCCCAGAGAACTATATCAGAGTTAATTTTGATTGTGTCTTGTACTTCTAAGCTCTTGAATATAAGATATTCAAAATTAACTTATCATATTTTATTTTTGATTTCAATAGAAATACCCTTTTAACATCTCCTATTTATGGGCCATATGGTCTTTTCCTTTTCGGTGTGATAAAAAATACTTTTGAAACTGTGATGGATGTGATGATCATTTCATTATTTTCTGAAATCTATTATTTTTTTTTCTACAAATGTTGTAAATAGAGATTCCTAGTACATTTAACATGAATCCTTGTGTATATTTCTTATTTTCTTGAGTGATAAAGATTTGGGAGTTGTTATTTTACAATTTCCATTTATATATATATCGATTATCCTAAGATTATCAAGATAGCCTTTCATATTATCAGAGGAGTACCACCTCTATAAAAACGAAGGCACATTTTTTATTCTCATGAGGTTGTTATTTCAGTCTTAACAAATTCAAACATTAAAAATGTTGATGTTTCAATCTGTTAAGACCGAAACAACAACCTCATGAGGATAAAAAATCCCCCTTCGATTTTATAGAGGTGGTACTCCTCTGATAATCTTGGGTTTGAGCTCAACATGTCACTTGCGGGAATTGAACCTGGGTGGGGGGGA
>ML798191.1:56840-75024 GCA_009831015.1 Picea engelmannii
ATATATATATATATATATTGTAAAATAACAAATCCCAAATCTTTATCGCTCAAGAAAATAAGAAATATACACAAGGATTCCTGTGAAATGTATGAGGAATCCTTGTGTATATTTCTTATTTTCTTGAGCGATAAAGATTTGGGATTTGTTATTTTACAATTTCCATTTATATATATCGATTGTCCCAAGATTATGAAGAATTTTCTTTATATACCAATGCCAATAATGTATGTATCATTGCGAAATGTGTTGTGCAATGCTCTTGGTAAGTTTTATTAGTTATAGGTTTTCACTTGGGTTTAAATTAATTGAATGAAGTGGATTGATAGTGCGAATGCACTTGTGAGTGCTAGAGCTTGTAAGTGTTAAAAAAAATCTAAACTATGATGTGTTTTCTTTAACTACTATCCCTTAAATGGGTACAAGCAAGATTGCAAGGACTTCCAATGGGGAGAGAACTAATCTCAATGAATATCCCCTTGAACTCACAAGTCAATCTGCCGGTATTGATCCCATACCGAGGAATATTGGTAGAAGGTTTTCCATATTTAAAATACTACACACAAATCAAGTCCCTCTCTGAATCATGCAAAGATCAAGAAATCTTGTGAGGCCGAGAGCATATCAGGGGCTTGACGAGGAAGATTTGTTACTTTGCCAAATTGAAATAACTTGAGAATGGAACTAAACGAACTAATCTAAAACAAAAACAAAAATGTTTTGATGTGTGTGGGTTTGTTTTAGATTTATTTTATCTTTTAAGTTAGCAAAAATGGAGAAATGCTAAATGCAAAATGCAAAATGCAAAAATGAGACAATTCCCCTCGTGGGTAGGGGGGATGGGAGGCCTGGTGGGTTATCCCACTACTTGTTTCAAGTTACAATATTTTATAAGAATGTTTGATGGACATTTATAGTTCTAAGGCCAAACAAACTTACGTAATGAGAGAAAAATAAGATTAGGAGGAGGATTAGGTGCCTTAAGGGGTCTCGAATTCTCTGAATCCTCGAAAACTGGGAAGAGTATCCTCTTGGTTGTTTGTTAAAAATGAATAAAAAACAAGTTAATATGGTAGAAAGATGCCCAAAATGACTTTGGTACAACTTGAAAAATATGTTAGACTTTGCACAAATTTTACTAAGTGAAAGCTTACGGAAAATTAGTAAAAAATGACTACGAAAGCAAGCAAAAACAAGTTTTTTTAGTGGTTTTTGTTTGCTTCTTGGGAAAAAAACAAAAAGGCACTAAGATTTCCAAATATGTGAAATAAATCTCTCAAAATTGATTCTACCTTTTGGCCTTGAGATTTAGCTATAAAATACTTGCTAAAAAAGTGAATTCTAATGTTAGATCTAGCTTAAATGATAACAAATTTAAACATGCATGCATGAAAAATTGAATATACTTTGGATTTACAATTGAAATGTAGATCTAACTTATGCATGCACATGAAAGTGACCAAGAAATCTTTAATTTTTATGAAGGAGAGAGAGAGAAGCTTGATAGGTGGAATCCTTGGGATACATAATCTTCTGGTGACAAGCTAAGGGACTACGTTCTCGAAAGCCTTGGAGCACGTATAAGGTACAATCTAGTCCAACCACTTCTCCAAGCCCGAGGACTTGTAAAGGCTTAAGAAAACTTGCAAGAAACCATTAAATATTGGTGTTACCTACACAAGAAACTTAAATAGCATGATAATTAACCGAAATACACATGCAAATATTATGTCACTAATATAGGAAAACAATAGAATCTAAGAAGAAAACTATATTAATAAATCCTATCCTACTGGGTGATAGCACCCCTTAAAAGGCCAAATTAACAAACAAAATGAAAGAATTTAAGCTATGGTTACCTCATATATGAAATGTTAAACATCAAACACCCACACAAAGAATACTAGCCACCTTCTTGACCTCAAAAGTCTTCTTTATTCTAAAATAGTATAACAATACAAAGTACAATGCCAGTCAATCCAAAAATCTCATTAACCAAATAATGGAGAGGGTGCTTCAATATATACAAAGAAGGGAAGACTTCTCAAGGAGGGAGGGCGCACATCCCAATGTGAATG
The DNA here is from genome assembly GCA_009831015.1 of Picea engelmannii. Lineage (NCBI taxonomy): Eukaryota > Viridiplantae > Streptophyta > Pinopsida > Pinales > Pinaceae > Picea > Picea engelmannii. Next base: position 58,919 of record ML798191.1, read on the forward strand.
ATCCAAATGAAGGGATGGATTAAGGCCACATCTCCCACACACTCAAGGGAACTCGCCAAGACTGAAGCAAATTGAAGAGAGAAGGTGCCACCTATCTCAAGAGTGGGTGCACTCCTCCTTGGCATTGACACCCTCAAGGAGAGTGCGCCACCTCCCAAGAGAGAGGGCACACCTCTCCTTTGGATCTCCACCAAGTCAACTTAACAACTCACTTAACTCCCTATTACTTGCCATCAACTACCACTAACAACCAGGGAGGCTAAGTGAATTGAATAAAAGCCAAAAGCATGTCCTGGACATGTTTCCTTAAAAACATGGAGCTGATTTATTCACCTTTTTCGAGTAAAATTGATTTTTAATGAGCAAAAGTCAATTATTTCTCTCGAAAAAGGGGGTACATGGGTAAAATGGGTATTCTAGGTTAGAATAAGACATCCCCCAAGGCATATAACACCTTCTAGTACCACTTTTTAATATTTACATCAATATACAAGGCAAAATCTAGTTTTATGGGAATTTTACATTTTGTTAAAACAATTAAAAAATAATCCTAGAGGTACCTAATGTAAGACCATAATTAAAAAAATTATTAGCATGGTGATATACATTAGACACTAGAATTAGAAATAACACACCAAGGCCTAACCATTAGGACATACTCCATCTTTTGAGGAATGAGTGAAAAAACTTAGAAAATATAAATTGTTGAAAAGCAAGGAATAATTAACCAAGTGAAAATAAAACTCTAGAGTAATGCACTAATTACCAAGTCTTAGGGAGTTGAGTATTTTACATAATAAAGACTTCATGCCAACTCATTTATTACAATTCCCCCATGGGGGTATGGAATATGCATATTGTAACGTCCCCATCTCTACTCAAAGGTCATGTCACATCAAAATTTGAGTTCTGATACCACTTTGTAACGTATCCATTCTCCTAGCTGAGTCTCATTACCATATTGTAAAGTCTCTACTACCGTGACTCGTTAAAGAAATCTCTGATATCAATTCTTTCATCTGCGGAAGCAACTCATCGAAACCAATAGTCGATACAATTGGCCTTGTGCTACATGCAACTACATTTTCCTAGTGCGTGCAACTGGTCTCGTATCGTGCACAACAACTATGTCTTAAAAAATTTGTGCACTCAACCATCCTTGTGTCACTCTTGTCGACTGTTCCTCAACACACACGATATTGATAGATTTGTGCTAGAACCCATACAATTACTACTGAAGTTACTTAACAAGATAATGACTATAACATTAGAATGAACTCATAATATAAATACCCACACAACCTTTCCTATGCCACGCGTGGGGTTTGTTTCATTTGCATGCACTGACTAGTATCCCTATGCGTGCGATGATTCAGGACTTGCCTTAGAATTCCATGACCATTACCACAAAATTATCTAATAGGAAACACTTAATAACTACCATGCTCTGCATCTAAAACAATTATGTGGAACTAACAATACATGCACAACCCAACATAATTATGTACCAATTCTATGTAGACAAAAATATCATAAGCATTAACATGTTAAACAATATATAAACACATATAAACTGCCACAACCCATGCCCTGCATATGAAACAAACATGCAGTTCTACAACATATATAATCCATGCGCACACACACACACACACACACACACACACACACACACACACACACACACACACACACACATATATATACACACACACACACACACACACACACACACTCACACACACACACAAACACACACAACTATATCACATAATATATTTAACATGTATATGCACTTTACTCAGAGAATAATACACATAAGAAGACACCTATCTTTTGTTGTAATCCACCAACTACGCATAGACCTCAAACATTCCTCCCAGCCATAGACTCTTCTGCTCAAAAACTCTCAACAACAAGTCACACTCGAGTTGGGGATAAAATTCCACTTGGGAAAAGGATTCCTAAGCCAAGATAAGGTCTATCCACAACCAAAACAACCGGACAAAGGTGCCAACCACAACAAACAGACTACAGTCCCTCATTCGCCACATGCATGTCCCACCCTAGGAAGTGTGACCCTTCTCTTCTCAATAGTCCTTAGACTTCCCTACTTCCCTTCCATGACTTCAACAATAGGTCAGACAAGAAGTATCAAGGCCCTGTAGCTGCAATTGAGCACCTTGGGAAAGCAATTCCCAACAATTCTCTTTCCTAGATAGAATGCTCATGGGCCTGACAACCCAATTCTTCCAATAGTACACATGCCTGACACATCGCCTCTTCAATCACGCATAGGCCTTCCAAAACATAATTTTATGTGATGACAACAAGTTACAACCGAATACAAATGCCTTCTAGAGGAAAGTTGGTCTACATGAAGCAGGAATGAGCGAATCCCATGAAATACACTGAGGACCAACAATACATTTGCATGATTATAATTAGACACTTGTCACCTTAAGAGCTAACTTATCTCCACTTGGTGACCCATTCCCATTCCTTAGGAACTTAGGATAAATACATATCCCATAAATACACTTTTGGAAATATTATTAAAATATTCCCTTTAAGCTTCACACCTCTTTCCCATTCTAGTGGAGTTTAGCTTCCCGCCTCTTTTCTTCTGTTTGGTTTTCGTGTAGTGATATGTTTTATTAATATCTGATTGCAATTACATTTTACAAAAATAGGCACACTAGACTTTGTCGCAATCTAGGCTCTCTAACCTAGTAACACACAGACACTCTACTGCCATTTCCTGAGATCCAGAGTGTCTGTGTGTATGAAATATATCTTGGTGCATATATTTCAGTTGTGTTTGGATCCCATTTCCTGACGGGGGCTTGCCCCCCCACATTTGTCACCAGATGGTCTAGGAAGGGTGGCGACACTTTATGGAACCCCCCTTGGCGAGGGTTCGAGGGCTGCTCCCTCGAAGAGATTTTTTTGGGAACATTGCCTTGTAAAATATTATAATTTTGTAGTCAATCTGGACGGTTCATCATTAGGTTGCATATATGACAGTATAAGTTATGTTAGGGTTTTTTAACCTAGAAGGAAACTCTCTTTTATGTACGAGGGAATTGTATTGCGACGATGTATGAGTGTGAATATTGTATTATGAGAGAGGAGACTGTGAGAAAATAAGAGGAAGTTACAATGGGTGTGTTGTAGGTTGTATTCCTTCATTTGTTGGATAATAATCAAGGAAGGACTGTTTCTCTGGTGCATGTAGCCCACACTAGGTGTACTACGTATATTTGCGTCTATATTATATTGCATATATTCTGTGTTTTAATTTTGCATTTGTTTTATATTATTTCTCTGTGATCCTCTTTTTCTAACAATTGGTATCAAAGCGAAAGGTAACTCGTAGGAAAATAGGGTTCCTAGTTCGAGTGGGAGTAATGGTGGAAGATGGAAAGTTTAGGGTCGAGAAATTTAATGGCCAAAAATACCAGTTATGGAAGATGCAAATGGAAGACTATCTATACAAGAAGGATCTTTTCCTACAGTTGGGCAGAAAATTAAAACAACCAACGGGTATGAAGGATGGAGAATCGAAGGTTCTTGACATAAAGACACTAGGAACAATATGGTTGTGCCTAGCAGTGTCGGTGGCCCTAAACATTTCAAAAGAAAGGACAATGAAGGATCTGATGAAGACATTGGATAAACTATGTGAAAAACCCTCAACCTCCAACAAGGTATTTCTAATGAAGCGATTATTTAATATGAAGATGTGAGAAGGTGGGTCTGTTTTCGATCATTTAAATGATTTTAATACGATTACTAATCATCTAAGTTTTGTAGGAGTGAAATATTATAATGAGGTTAGGGATCTTCTAATCTTGTGCTCATTTACAGAAAGCTAGAACAACATGGTCATGGCTATAAGTAACTTTGTCTCTGGTTCAAACACTCTGAAATTTGATGATGTTGTTGGTTTTATCCTTAGCGAGGAAATACGACGGAAAAGCACATGTTAGACATCAGGTAATGTGTTGAATGTGGAGAATAGGGGAAGACAAAGGGAAAGATGAAAGTGAAGGCGTGGAAGGTCACTAAATGATCACTGGTAATAGCAAAATGAGAGAAGGTAGGTACATTGTATTATGTACTGATAATGTTGACTTTTCTACCTTTTTAGCTTCCACATGAGTGGATACAACACTGTGGAATCTTAGGCTTGGACACATGAGTGAGAAGGGGATGCAAATACTCCAAAAAAGGAATTTGTTGCTAGATATTAAACAGGTTGACTTGGATTTTTGTGAGCATTGTGTTTATGGAAAACATAATAGAGTTATATTTCTCAGAGTTAGAAAGGAAAAGAAGAGTGAAAAGTTAGAGCTTGTGCATACAAATGTATGGGGACCAACTCAGGTATCATCTCTTGGTGGCTCTCATTATTATGTTTCTTTTATTGATGATGCAACTAGGAAAACTTGGGTTTATTGCATTCAACAAGAATCTGATGTTTTTGACACTTTTAAGAAATGGAAATCTTTGGTTGAGATTGAGATAGGAAAAAGGTTGAAGTGTCTCAGATAAGATAATGGAGGTGAATAATGAAACAAGGAGTTTGATAATTATTGTTCATATTATGGGATTCATAGAGAGAATACAGTTCCAGGAACACCACAAGAAAATGGTGTGTCAGAAAGGATGAATAAGACAATCATGGAATGTGCAAGGAGTATGAGATTGCATGCAGGGTTTCCCTTACGGTTTTGGGCAGATGCTGTAGATATTGTTTTTTGCTTAATAAACATAGGGACTTTAAGCTCCTTGGATGACGGTATTCCAAAGGAGGCATGGACATGTAAAAAGGTAAACTAATCGTTTCCAAAGACTTTGGTTGTGAAGTATATGTCCACATTGATAAAGAAAATAGAACAAAGATTGATGCAAAATCCAAGAAGTGTACCTTTATTGGATATGATGTTAATGATTTTGGTTATCTCTTATGGGATTATAAAAATCACAAAATTATTAGGATTAGATATGTGGTATTCAATGAAAGGTCATGTACAAAGATCAAATGTAGGGAAAGAAACAGGAAAAGGAAAACACAAAATACACAGTTCTTGATGAAATCAAAGAAAATGAAATTCGAAAGGTACCAGAAAATAAAAATGTACAACAACAGGAGCGACAGGTACCTCAAATCCCCGCAAGTGTTGTTATAAGATCTACTAGGTTAAGTAGACCCCGAGAATGATACTCTCCTTCATTGTATTATTTATTGTTGAATGATTCTGGTGAACCAAAAATTTATGGAGATGCAATGCTGGTAGGCACTAAAAAGAAGTGGGAGCAAGACATGAAAGAGGAAATGGACTCCTTGGTAAATAACCATACTTGGGAATTAGTTCAGTTGCTTGCAGGAAAAAGAGAATTGTAGAATAAATGGGTTTATAGGTTGAAGGAAGAAGATGGAGGAAAAAAATTGTAAAAGGCCAAACTTATTGTAAAGGGGTTTGCATAAAAGAAAGGTATATATTTTGATGAAATATTTTCGCCTGTTGTTAAAATGACTTCAATTATGACTATTTTAAGTCTCGTGACACTACAAGTTTTACATCTTGAACAATTAGATGTAAAAACAACTTTTCTCCATGGGGATTTGGAGGAAGAGATTTATATGTAGCAGCTACAGGGGTATGAGGTCAAAGGGAAGGATAATTTGGTATGCTGGTTGAAGAAGAGCTCGTATGATCTAAACCAAGATCTAAGGCAATGGTATTTGAAGTTTGACAAGTTTATGACAGAACAAGGTTATAGTAGATGTCATTCTGATCATTGTGTTTATTTTAAGAAGCTAGAAAATGGAAACTATATTATCTTGCTATTGTATGTAGGTAACATGCTTGTTGTAGAGTCTAAATAAATTAGATAATTAATTTGTGATGAAGGATTTGGGTGCTTCAAAGAAAATTATTGGTATGCGAATAACAAGAGATAATAAAAATCACAAATTGTCATTGTCTCAAGAAGAGTACATAGAGAAGGTGTTGGAGAGGTTTATAATGCATAATGCAAAACCGGTTAGTACACCTTTGGACAAACATTTCAAATTAACCAAAGAAATGTGTCTCAAGATATAGGATCATATAGAATACATGTCCATGGTCCCTTATTCATCAACAATTAGTAGCTTGATGTATGCGATGGTGTGCACAAGACCAGATGTTACACATGCAGTGGGAGTTGTGAGCAGGTATATGAACAATCGAGGTAAAGAACATTGGGAGAAAGTAAAGTGGATTCTCAAGTATTTGAGAAGTACTTCTACTCATGCATTATGTTTTGGACGTTCAAACATTGTTCTACAAGGATATGTTGATTCAAATAAGGTAGGTGATAAAGATAACAGGAGGAGAACCACACAATATGTTTTTATTGTAGGTGGAACAACATTAAGTTGGATTTTGGAACCACAAAAGGTTGTTGCACTTTCAACAATGGAAGCATAGTATGTTGCTGCTACAAAGGCTAGTAAAGAGATGATTTGGTTACATTGGTTTATGGAGGAATTGGGAAAGCAATAGGAAAATAATAGGTTGTACTATGACATCCAAAGTTCCATCCATATTGGAAATAACTTATCCTTCCATTATAATACTAAACATATATAGCCTAGGTACCGTTTCATACGATCCCTTTTGGAAGATGGACAATTGAAGTTGGAAAATAAAAATACTAGTTAGAATCTTGCAGATAGGTTAACAAAGGTAGAAACCAGGGAGAAACTGGGTTCTTGCTCAGTTTCAGTTGGCCTTCAAACATGAAGGTGAAGATGAAAAAATTTCTAGGTCCAAGGTGGATCATAATCTAGTAGGTACAACAACAATGGAGTTGTTGTGATCAGTCTTCAAGTGGGAGATTGTTGGTTGTGGAGCCTGATTATCTTCTTGATTCAAAGGTCTTGTTTCAGTCGTGTTTGGATCCCATTTCCTGATGGGGGGATTTCCACCCCACATTTGTTTCCAGGGGGTCCAAGGGGGGAGACGACACTTTATGGAGCGCCCTTGTCGGGGGTTTGGGGGCAACACCCTCGAAGATAATTTTTTGGGAAAATTGTCTTGTAAAATATTGTAATTTCGTAGTCATTATAGACCATTCATCATTAGGTTGCATATTTGATGGTAGAAGTTATGTTAGGGTTTTTTTTTCCCTAGAAGGAAACCCTATTTTATGTACGAGGGAATCGTATGTCGGTGGTGTATGAGTGTGAATATTGTATTATGAGAGAGGAGCCTGTGAGAAAAGAAGAGGAAGTTACAACAGGTGTGTTGTAGGTTATATCCCTTCATTTGCTGGATAATAATAAAGGAAGGACTAGAAATTTCTCTAGTGGACGTAGCCCACATTGGGTGAACCACATATATCTGTCTCTATTGTATTGTGTATTGTATGTGTTTTATTTCCACATCTGTTTTATATTATTGCTCCGCGATCCTCTGTTTCTAACAATTGTTAAACTTGTCAGTCACATGTCCTCATGCAATTGGGACAATATGTTGAGTACATTAAATGAATTCCTTGATTTCCAGAGACAAATATTCCAAAACATACAACTTGCAGTAACATTCAATTATATTGATTGTCATTTGACATTGCTTGAAGTGCTATCATCGCTCAAGCTTCATGCATGCCTCATTTCTTCATCACTTGTAGGCAATAATGTACTTTGGTTATTTAACCTAATGTTTCTTGATTGACTTGTTTTTGATGTTCCACCTCTTCATGTTCCATATACAAACATAGAAATAAAGTGTAATAAGTCTCTCTCTCTCTCTCTCTATAAAAAATTGTGTAAATGAAAAAGTGCACCATAACAATGACTGTTTCATAAACAATACACATTCTTTTGAAGTCATGCATCATGTCGTATCTCAAAATATCTTATGTTGGATGCACTCCATAATTTGTTTCTTGCATGTTTAATATGCCATGACAAAGCACAATCAATATAATTAATATAAAGGTTTCTTGTTGTTCCATTAATTTTTTTTTCCTTTGTTTTTTTGTTTTTATTTTTACTTTGGAATAGAGCCTGGGGAAATGCACCAGGCACTTCCCCTCATTTCAAGGATGGTACATGTGGTAAACCAAATTCTGTATAAATCCGAGGATTTTTCGATAGCTTTCTCATTTAAGAGTTCAACATGTCACTTGTGGGAATTGAACCTGGGTGGGGGGGAAAATACCCCTCAACACAAACCACTCGGGCTAAACCCAATTGACATTTTTTTTTTTTTTACTTTGGAATAGAGCCTGGAGAAACCCACTGGGCACTTCCCCTCATTTCGAGAATGGTACCTGGGGTTAACCGAATTTGGTAGAAAGTCGAGGATTTATCGATATAGATTGCTCATTTAAGAGCTCAACATGTCCTTTGCCGAAATTGAACCTGGGTTGGGGGGGAAACATCCCTTAGCACAAACCACTCGGGCTAAACATAGTTGAAATTCCATTAATTATAAAACAAGGGAAGTTAAAAAACATAGCTATTTAGAAATTGTTCAATTTAACCTTGATACTTCAACATATAATCACAACCCACACTTCATCCAATGTCTATCAAGTCTTCAATTGGCTCTTCTTTGTATGTTAGCACCTATTAGAAGACATCCATGGATGAGTACTATAAATTAATTATTTAAATATAAATATCATAATGAAGATGCAATTTTAAGTAAGATCTAAAAAGTAAGTACTCACAAACTTTGTGATCAACCCTTTTATTCCTCATTGTCTTGTCTTATGTGCTGAATGGGTTTCATTTTTTTTCTTTTCTACAACAAAACAATTGAAAATTAGTATTTCATGTGATAATTAAATTCAATGTACATAAAAGAATAAATGAATAATTACATACCTCTTATGCACATTGTAATTGTTGGGATTGCTCCTCCTATGATACAATTATGTTCATTTCTTTTACCATCTCCTTTTATACTTTTTTGGACATCCCCACCAACATGTATTTTTTTCCCCTCATTTGTCCCTTGGAATTTCCATGACATGCCTTAACCAACACACATCATTAATTTAAACCTACAAATAATTGAAAGATATTAAATTTTTAATACAACATAAAGAACTTGCCTTGTTCTCTTGTTGGGATGAGCTACCATCGTGCTCACTACAATAAGTTGTTTTCTTTGAACTTCTACTGACCATATTCTATCAAAAAAAGATAGAAATCATTAGATATAAAAACTATGATTTTTTTTACAAAATAAGATTAGTAGAAGCACAAATGCTATATAAATTAATATAAGCATCAATGCTCTATTAATTAATAGAAGCATCGGTGCTCTATTAATTAATAGAAGCATTGTTTCCTTATTAATGTTTATTTCACACTTCTAAGCATGTGAACAAGGTTATTTTTATTTTAAAATCCACAGTGATGTTGACAAGAACATGAGCACCGATGTGCTTTGTTATTGGGGGAGCACCAATGCGCTTTGTTATTGGGGCAACACTGGTGCACTTTATTATTGTGGAGAATCACGATGCATTTTAGTTCTTATTAAATAAAAAAAAAAAATTAGTATTTTATATTAATAGTGGTTGTTGGCAGCAGGTCGAAGTGGGAAAGAAAGTGTGCACAAAGAAGACTGATAGCTGGAAGAGAAATCATGGGAAAGAAAGCGTGCAGGAGGAAAGCGACAACTGGCAATAAGCACAGCATGCACACATGCAGGAAGGAGGCGATAGATGGAAGGAAGCAACAAACACATGTAGAGAAGGAAGCCCTAACGATAGTAGGGTTATGGTTTTTGTAAGGTTTTTGTGTAAATGGCTAAAGAGCCCGATAGATATAAATATAGATACGAAGGTATCATAGAAGAGTTCAGAGAGGTTCACTGAGGTTGAGCTTTACTACTGTTGTAGAGTTGATATTGTTTCTATGAAATGTTTTTGATTAGATGTACTATTTTTGTAAAACAAGTGAGCTAAGAGGAAGAGAAAAGGTAGATCTTGAGGATTAGATCACAGGTCGAGGATCCTGGTGCGATATAGTTTGCCTCACAGAGATCTTACCCATCTAAGGAGAGTGGTAAGCGCGAGGTGCGAGAATTGCAGAACTGCCATAATAAGAGAGCCAAGAGACAAATCTTTGTGGACGTAACCCAGGAGGGGGTGAACCATGGTAATACCTGTGTAATGTGATGAATGCATGCATATATTTGTCATATTTTTAGTAGTTAAATGTTGTATGCAATGAATGAATGAGTTATTATATTGCTTGGTTAATTGTTGTGGGAATATAATGAAAAGATACCCCGAAGGTTAAAATATAAAAGAGGATAACAATAGTTCATAATACAAATCATAATTAATGGTTCAGAATACATATCCCCTATCTCATGCTCAATCCTAGGTTGTAAACACCTGAGTCTTACAACCACCCATTTAAAGCTATCTTGGGTGAGACTGCGTAGTGCACTCTATGTACTGTGTTTCCTTTTGGTGTACCAGAAGGGTCGATAGTTTTAGGCTTTGTTGGTACCCTTAAAGATATGAACCCTGGGTCTATGACACAGGTAGGAGAGATAAGCCATCCAGCTTAACCAACAAATGGTTCCATTGCCGGGACTTGAACCTGGGTCTCTCGGGTGAGAGCCGAGTATCCTAACCAACTAGACTACAATGGAACCCATGTGCAACCAATACACCAAAGAGAAAACCATCGTTTAGACAACTGAAGTTCCGAGGAATTCTAATAGCAAGAAGTACATCTACCACAAGAGAAACAACTGGAGGAGCCAGTTCAGGCAGTACTAGTCAAGTATCTACACCACGCGGCGGAGGTAGCAATTCAGTATTTAGAATGGCAAGACATGACCCCACGATCAGATTACCATAATTTTGAGGAGAAGAAGCAGAAGAACCTGAGAAGAATTTTTTTATTTGTGCAAAGATCTGGGAGGCAAAACATATCACTAATGAAGATACCAAACTTGCGTAGCTAGCGATCACACTCAGAGACTATGCACTAGACTGGTACATGAGTCTAGACATGAACAGTTCCCCTGGGATGACGAGGACACTGACAGACATTAAGAATCTACTGATAAATGAGTTCCAGAAGCCGAGCTTAGAGGATCAGTACATGAATTAAATGATCGAGATCAGACAAAAACCATGAGAGTTTGTATGGGAGATTGACCAAAGATTCAAGTGACTGAAGGGGAAGTTAAAATACCTTATGATCGAGATGCAACACTAGCACCTGTTTGTCAACTCACTACTTCTATACCTAAAATATCCCTTACGAAAGGAGAAGTTTCAGACGCAGGCCGAGGCTCTACAGGCAGCCTTGCAGCTAGAAGAGAACCAATACCAGCAGACGGACCCAACTATTGAAGAAATTAAGGAGGATTTGAAGAACCTAACATTTCATTTGAATCAGAACAAGAACAAGGACAAACACGAATCCGTTTGGTGCAGCACATGCAGGATGGAAGGACACCACAAGAACAAATGTCCAACATTCGCGCAGTATATGGAAACAGGCATGCCAAACCCACTACCACAGGGAGGATTATGGTGCGAAATATGCAAGAAACTGGGTCACGAACCTTATCACTGCATGATGATACATAAGTACTAGACAGTTCCAAAGAATTCTTATTACACCTTTTGTAAGTCAGTAGGCCACAACGACAAAGATTACAGAACTATGGAACTGATGCAGGAAAGAACATCAGACACCTACATAGTATAGAACAAAATGATGACTGGGCAAGAAACACCACAGTTCAATCAAGCCCCAGCTCCATACAACACTGTGCAACAACAGTACAACACTACGTAGAAACCATACAACAACGCACAACCACAGTACAACCCGATGCAACCCCAATATAATACCGCGCAGTATAATCAGGCACCACCATATAACGCGTCGAGAGGGGACCAAGCAGGCTATTGAGAAGGAGGACGAACCAGAGGAAACTTCGGATGTGGCAGAGGACCAACCACATGTCACAATTGTCAGTAACCGAGACATTATGCATGGGAATGCCCACTGCCGCCAGCAACTTGTATGTATTGTCACGCATCGGATCACGAGACAAAGGAATGCCCGACACTATTAGTAAAGATCCAGGAAAAAAGGAACTAGAACAACCGGAATGTTCAATGGATTTCAGCCGAAGCAAGGGAGGATGGACGAAACATCAAGATAGTCACCCGTGGAGGAACGAAGATAGGAAATGACACAGTCTGGAAAGAACCCGCACAAAACCAGTGGGTAAAGAAGAACACTGAACCAAGGAAGCAGTTCGATGCGCCCACAGAAAAGGAGACTTTTAAGGAAGCCAGACAAGAATTTTAGAAGAGGGACACATTGTCGACTTCCACTATGCAACCAACCCATGAAGCCCCAAAATACAAAATGCCGCCATCATTGGATCATACTAAAGGAATTCCAATCGAGGGACAAGTAAGTACTATCAAATACTTTTTGTAGTCATGCATAAAAATGTTAAGTGATCCTTCATCTATGAAAATATTGCAAAACATCCTAGATAAATGTAGCAACGAGACAAAACAAAATCTAGAACCAAAATTTTTCAATCATCTACACACAAGAAGAACGAGTAGGGAATTTAGATTGAATGCTAACATTGGAGATTTCAATATGGGAGATATCATACTTGACCTAGGATCCGAAGTGAATGTGCTACCCAAGAAAACCTGGTAATGCATGGGAGAGACAACATTGGGATATTCAAATGTCCAACTAAAAATAGAAAACCAACATAGGGTCCTACCAATAGGGAGACTGAAAGGAGTAACAATAGATCTTGATGGTGTGCGCACTAAATCAGATTTTGAATTCATCGAAATAGTAGATGGCAAAACACCATACACGACACTACTCGATCTAGACTGGGCGTTTGACAACTAGAGCATAATTAATTTGAAGACAAGGAGAATGACATTTGAATCTGGAGATTACAGGGTCATAGCACCACTAGATCCATCAGAAGGGGAGAGGTTCATAGAACCCACTTGCTTGGACTTAGAGGAAATCATCCAGTTGTACAAAACAACTACACGAGATGAGGATTATGTAAACCCAACTGCAGATGGGGTACTCAGTTGGTGCAGTATTACTTCATGCACAATAGATTCAGACACTTGGTTAGAAAACTGGCAGTAGAGACTACACAAAGTATCCACGAGAAGATGCACAAGAATAGACTACGCAGTACGGTGGATAGGCATAGAAATCAAAGAACCACCCATCTTCCACGGACTAAATAACTTGGAAACATTCTTGACACTATATGAAGATTAAGTACTAGAGAACCAGAGGCTACTAGCATTGGATTTAGCACTCAAGGCCACACCCACGAGATGGTGGGACTCACACAAGGAGACTATCACAAACTGGTACCAATGTAAGTGGTTACTGCGCATAAGTTTTGGTGCAGAACAGAAAAACAACAAACAACAAAGATATGAAGGACTAAGGACACCAGTGAAACACTTGGAGGAGTGCGAAACGTTGTGGAAATTCACACCACCAGAGGAATGACCTCACCACTTTATTCACACATTAGAAGGCATACCAGCGAACTGGTATACAGATCAGGAACTGTGCAAAGGAACGAAAACATGGGTGAAATTGCAATAGAACTTTACCATCACTTTCTCATTCGAGCATGAGAACCCCAACATAGATGCAACCCTGAAACGGGTCAGAGGAGTCATATTCATTGAAGAACCGAAAATAGAACTTATTACCGAAGAGCAACAATGAAATAAGCATACAGTCAAGGAACTACTATCATGTGACCAGGTACAGGAGGAAGCACCGGACGAAGATGACTCGCGCGACATTCAGATTGAAGAAGTAGAAGGCGAAAGAGATGTGAAGGGACCACCCATAGAATCCGAAGTTATTTCCACACCAATCAAAGTAAAGAAATTTAACATAGGAACAATGGAACATCCCAAAATGGTCAGCATTGGAGACTACTGGGATGAGCCAACAGTAGAAATCATTATCGAGTTGTTGCGCGAATACAACGACTTATTTCCTACAACATTTACAGAGATGAAGGGTATATCAGGAGAACTAGGAGAGATGAAAATGCCTCTCAGAACCGAAGTGAGACTGATTAGACAATGACCATATAGAATGAACCCCATATATAAACAGAAAGTTAAAGAGGAGATCGACCGGATGCTTGAAGCTGGCATAATCGAACCAGTCAAGGAATTAGAATGGATAAGCCCGATGGTCGTACAGGATAAGAAACAAGGAAGAGGGATTAGGATATGCATCAACTTGAGGAAATTGAACGATGCATGCCTACACAACCCATTCCCTACATCGTTCACGGATGAAGTGCTAGAGAATGTGGGGGGACACAAAAATTACTCATTCACTGATGGATTCTCAGGCTACCATCAAATTAAGATAATATAGGAGGACATATACAAGACCACGTTCATGACAGAATGAGGATCTTACCAATATACAGTCATGCCATTTGGACTGAAGAATGCACCAACAATATTCTCCAGAGTGGTTATCGCAGCATTTAAAGAATTCATCCATCAGTTTCTCGAAGTATACCTGGACGACTGGATAGTCTATAGTCTGTTGAAAAACCATGTGGATGTTTTACGCTTGATGCTAGAACGATGCAGACAGTATCATATATCACTAAACATAAAGAAATGTATATTTGGAACATCGCTTGGGAAACTATTGGGCCATATAGTATGCAAACAAGGGCTATTGGTCAATCCCGAAAAAATCACAATCATCGTTAATTTACCAGTGCCAAAAATAGTCTTTCAGCTACGAGTGACATTAGGACACATAGGATACTATCAGAAATTCATCAAAGGATATGTGCAAATCACAACACCAATGGAAAGACTTCTAAGGAAGGATACAAAGTACCAATGGAACAACGAGTGTCAACACGGTCTAGATACCCCGAAGGAAAATATGGTCACTACACTGATATTAGTATTTCCAGACTGGGGCAAGACGTTCCATGTGCATGTAGATGCATCAATGATAGCACTTGGAGCTATCTTAGTGCAGCCAGGAACAAGAGACTTGGATCACCCGATAGCATTCACAAGCAGAAAACTATCCGATTTAGAACATAACTATAACACAATGGGAAGAGAAGGCCTATCTATGGTTTATGCACTTCAGAAGTTCAGACACTACCTATTGGGAAAACCTTTTAAGATGTTTACAGATCACTCATCCCTAAAATACCTAGTCAACAAGCCGGTGTTTGGGGGGAGAATCTGTCGATGGTTACTGTTATTTCAGGAATTTGACTTCAAAGTAATCGTCAAACCAGGAAAACTAAATGCAGGACCTGACCACCTATCACGGGTCACAAATGGCGAAGAACCCATAAGATTACAAGACAACTTTCTATATGCACAGTTATTCTCAGTATAGATTTATGATGACCACTTCACAGAGATCATCCAGTACTTGAGCACAGGTACCACGCCGCAAGATTATACCACCACACAAAAGAAGAACCTGGTAGTTCACGCAGCTGACTATCAACTGATCGTAGGACATCTATATAAAATGGGTGCATATAGCATTTTACAAAGGTACGTGTTAGAGCACAAACAACCAAGAATTTTAGCAGAAGCCCACGAGGGATTGGCAGGAGACTATGCAGGAAAATCTTGTTGGTTGTGGAGCCTGATTATCTTCCTGATTCAGAGGTCCTTGCTTTCAGCGGTGTTTATACCCCATGAAGTATTTACACCCCAGAAGTATGTACACTCTTCCACATGGGGGAGTGCAGAGGGGGGGTACCCCCTCTGCGGGGTCTGGGGGCAAGGGGGCCCCCAGCGAGGGTTCGGGGGCGAAGCCCCCGAAGAAAAAATTGCCTTGTAAAAGTATATTGTAATTTCATTGTAAATATGTATCGTTCATTATAAGGTCGCAGATCTAACGGTAGAGATTATGTTAGGGTTTTTTTCCCTAGAAGGCAACCCTCTTTTATGAGGGAAATGTATTGCGGCTATGGATGATGGTGAATATTGTATTATGAGAGAGGAGACTGTGAGAG
>ML798191.1:78167-94115 GCA_009831015.1 Picea engelmannii
TTATCCAATTCATTTGCGATGAAGGATTTGGGTGTTGCAAAGAAAATCCTTGGTATGAGAATAACAAGAGACAGGAAAAATCGCAAACTGACATTGTCTTAGGGTGAGTACACAGAGAAGGTGTTGGAGAGGTTTAGAATGCATAATGAAAAACCAATTAGTACACCTTTGGCCAACCATTTCAAATTAACTAAGGAAATGTGTCCCAAGACACAGGAGGAGATAGAATACATGTCCAGGGTCCCATATTCATCAACAGTTGGCAGCTTGATGTATGCAATGGTTTGCACAAGACCAGATATTGCACATGCAGTGGGAGTTGTGAGCAGGTATATGAACAATCCAGGTAAATAACATTGGGAGGAAGTAAAGTGGATTCTCAGGTATTTGAGAGGTACTACTACACATGCATTGTGTTTTGGAGATTCAGACACTTTTCTACAGGGATATGTTGATTCAGATATGGTAGGTGACAAAGACAGCAGGAGGAGCACCACAGGGTATGTTTTTACTATAGGTGGAACAGCAGTAAGTTGGATTTCGAAACTGCAAAAGGTTGTTGCACTTTCAACAACAAAGGCATAGTATGTTGTTGCTACAGAGGCTAGTAAAGAGATGATTTGGTTACAAAGGTTTATGGAGGAATTGGGAAAGAAGTAGGAGAACAACAGGTTGTACTGTGATAGTCAGAGTGCCATTCACCTTGCAAATAACTCAGCCTTCCATTCGAAGACTAAGCATATACAATTGAGGTACCACTTCATACGATCTGCCTTGGAAGATGGACAATTGAAGCTAGAAAAGATACACACTAGCCAGAATCCTGCAGACATGTTAAGAAAGGGAGTAACTAGGGAGAAACTGAGTTCTTGCTTAGTTTCAGCTGGTCTTCAAGAATGAATATGAAGATGAGAAATTTGCCAGGTCCAAGAAGGTTTAGAGTCCAACATATACAACAGCGGTGGAGTTGTTGAGATCAGTATCCAAGTGGGAGATTGTTGGTTGTGGAGCCTGATTATCTTCCTGATTCATAGGTCCTTGCTTTCAGCTGTGTTTATACCCCATGAAGTATTTACACCCCAGAAGTATGTACACTCTTCCACGCGGGGGAGTGAAGAGGGGGGGTACCCCCTCTGTGGGGTTTTGGGGGGGCTATCCCCCCGACTTGGGGGCAAGCGGGGGTTTGGGGGCGAAGCCCCTGAAGCAAAAATTGCCTTGTAAAAGTATATTGTAATTTGATTTTAAATCTGGACCGTTCATTATAAGGTCGCAGATCTAACGATAGAGATTATGTTAGGGTTTTTTTCCCTAGAAGGCAACCCTATTTTGTGAGGGAAATGTATTGTGACTATGGATGATGGTGAATATTGTATTATGAGAGAGAAGACTGTGAGAGAAAGAAGAGGAAGTTACAACGGGTTTTGTTGTAGGTTGTATCCCTTCATTTGTTGGATAATAATAAAGGAAGGACCTGGCAATTTCTCTGGTGGATGTAGCCCACACTGGGTGAACCACGTAAATTTGTGTCTCTCTTGTATTGTGTGTCTTCTGTGTTTTTTTTTCTGCATTTGTTTTATTTTATTGCTCCGCGGTCCTGTTTTTCTAACAAATCTACCATGTAGAAGGTACTCCGCACAGGATTATGGTGGCCAACGATTCATAGAGATTCGAAAGAGTACTGTCAGGGATGCGATGTCTGTCAAAGGGTAGGCAAACCCAACAGAAGGGAAAAGATGTCGTTACAACCTTAAGTGACATTACAATCATTTCATAAATGGGCAATAGACTTTATAGGACCTATTAACCCACCAGCTAAAAGAACAGGGGCAAGATACATCATCACCACGATAGAATACCTAACAAGATGGGCGAAAGCTGCACAAGTAAAAGAATACACCGCAGAGACCGCTGCACACTGCTTATTTGAACAAGTAATCACTAGGTTTGGGTGCCCAATAGTTTTGATGAGTGACCAAGGCACTCATTTCATAAATAGCACCATTCGCCTGATGCTCGAAGAATTTGAAGTTCACCACCAGAGAAGCACACCATATCACCCACAGGCAAATGTCACAGTAGAAGCCTTCAACAAAAATCTAGAGAACGCACTGACAAAGATTTGTAACGTTAATAGAGATGATTGGGACCTCAAAGCACCAGTAGTATTATGGGCGTATAGGAAGACATGTAAGAAGTTGACAGGGCACACACCATTCAAACTCGTTTACGACCAAGAAGTGGTAGTGCCATTAGAATTTTTAGTACCCAGCTTACACGTAGTTGCTCTCACACAAATGACAGAACGCGACACAATAAAGGAAAGACTGAACCAGCTGTTAGTAATGAAGGAAGACCAAATCCTGGAAGGATTCCATCAACAAGTGTAGAAGGCCAGAGACAAAGCATGACACGATCGACACATTAAGAAGAAGACTTTCACGGAAGGATATGTAGTATTGCTCTATGATAGCAAATCGTTTCAGTACCCAGGAAAGCTAAGAATGCATTGGTTAGGACCATATGAGGTCAAATTTGTAACAGATGATGGAGCTATATAGTTAAGAGATTTAACAGGTGCAGACCTCAGAGGAATGATCAACGAGAGCCGACTGAATCTATACAAGGATAGTCGACCACCCACTACAAAGTAAAAAAAAAGAAAAGAAAAGAAACGACAAGAGAAGTGAAATGGCAAGTAAAAAACTACCACAAATGCATTGAACCCACAGTTATGGTGCATTAATTGCATCATGGAGGAACCGTCCTTGATAAGCTTCATGACAAGCCCATACAACATGCGATCACAGAAGCAATTTGTCTATTTGTGAAAGGAGAACAAAGAGAGAGAAACAATAGCTCGAATGAATAGAGAGAGACCACAGTCCTCTAAATTCAGCAGACGTTTGAAACTTACCACTATGGCACCATCGAAGTCCGCTGAATTAGGCTAGACCGCCAAACTGACCAGAGTTCAGATTAGGTCACGAGGACTGCTGGAAGAAAACGAGCAACATCAACCAGAGATCGTAGATATCGATGAGATCCCATCCCTAGAGATATCACCAGTGAACTCTGCAACGATACTAGAGGAGATTCAACAACCACAACCAAAGGAACTAAAAGAGGACACGCAAGTAGAGGCACTGGAACCTTAGGACGAGGAAGCGGAACCCCAATTGGAAGTGCAACCAGAAAGCACTGAACCAACAATGAAAGGTAACGACATGACACAGAATCAAGGATTAGAAGGGAAACCAGATGAGTTGCAGGTACCTAGCCTCGGTCAACCAACATAGGAGACCATGGGAACTACCTCGGCTTGGCTAGAATGGCTTACAGGGAAGCAACCAGGAATTGTTGGAACTTCATACCAACCACCACAGTAGGAAGACAGAGTTCTGATACCGAGCTCACCTCGCAAGAAACCGACAGCAGAAATTGTTCTACCACGCATACCAGAGGGAGTACAGGTAGATCCGAAGCTACTGGGTCACGTTGGGAAGCTCAAGTATTCAGACCATGACATCTCAGAAGACACCAAGTACCCGAAACTTGTGCTAAGGGTTTTTATGCAGAACATAGTGGTCAACCAACTTGGAGAAACAATCAACTAGCCACATCAGTGGGCAGTTGGACTGGACCGAACCGACATTTTAGGGTTGCTGAAACTTCCGCAGTTTGGCAGAGGCTGGTATGAGACAAAATGCATTAAGTAGTTGTTAGCAATTACGCATGGAGGGGATATATGGTTGGACAGAACCGTCCCCATAACAATTGAGCTTATTGCGCAGATAATAGGACTACCCAGCCGAGGTGTGGATCCTGCGCTGATTCTGAACGATAAATCCAAGGAAAAAACGTTAGCATAGGAAATGAAGAATAAATATGGCACCGTGAGGGGGACAAGAGGCATTATAATCAAACATATCAACAATGCAACAACACAATTGGGCATAGATATCTTAGCCTATAATTTGTTAAGAAAATGCCGCGAAGACGAAGTACAGACAGGAGTCATCGCAGTTGCAGCTCAGTGCGCAGAAGGCACCTTCGTGAGCTGGGTGCCTTATCTGTTAAACTTGTTCCAAGTGGACTGTAAGGATGTGCAGGAACTCGACACTGAATTCCATTACTCATGGTTTCTCACCTCATAGCCTTCATGGGATGGCGGGAACCAGAGTATGTAGTTTTTGCTACTAGAACATAGCCAACGAGAGTGAGATACCTAGTACTGAGATCTGGGCCACAGGCCAGACAAAAGAGGGACAATGGAATCATATTTGAAGCATACCTATGGGACATGCAAGAAGCTATTAGCCAGTAATGGAGAATAACACCAGAAGCTGTCTCGCGATATGGGGACATCGCTAACTTCTGGGCTACATGTCAAGCCATGTGGATACAACCAAGGCAGGATCTAGATAAACAGTGGCTACCGATGCACTATTGCATCACAAAAGGTGATATAGACATGGCCATCAACGAATGGCCTAATGAATGGAGGATCCCATCCATTCCCCAGGAAGTACCGGAAGGACCCACAAAAGGAGAAGCAGCGCAGGCGGAAACACAACCTCCACAAATCCTAGTGCCCAAGAAACCAAGGACGATCCAAAACAAACCAACTCAGGAAAATGAAGGGTCAAAGAAGATAGGAACCCAGAAGTGGCAGAAAGAGACCAACGAACAACCAAAACAAGCTAAGGGAGCACAGGAGACCGCCCCAAACCCCATCATATAGGAGCCAAGGGGAACTAAGAGACCGGTTGTACATGCTATAGGCATGTGCAAGAAATCAAAGGTGAAACACACATCATCGGACTATACGATCACGGAGGATGATGGAAAAATGATCGCCAAAATGGTCTAGGATTGTCTAGTAGAAGACTTCGACCACGCAACACATCACATGGATAATCTGCGAAAAGAGCTGGCAGAAATAGGACAACTCCTCAAGACACTCAGAGAGGCCCAGAGGGAAAGTAACAACATAGGCATAGATCCGTCGACAACATAAACCAACGAAAGAGTGGAGGTCGAAGAAAGAGACCCAACCCTCCCAATGCCACACGCAAATGCAACGGTCCACATAAAACTGAGCATGCTAAGAATGGATGAAATAGTGGGACAGACACCACTGAAGGATTTGGACCACATCCAATTGGTCCTAACATGAATGCCATCAAGGGAATTACACAAATTACAGGTTAGCGTCGACCACAAAATGCAGTCTCGGGCACATAAAAACTTCGTAGAGCTACAAAAAGAAATAAAGCAGCGGGAAGCGCTGGAAAAAGAGTATGAGCAGGCCAAATACGAAACTCAGAAGGAGATGGAACATATGAATGAATTGGAATGCAGAGTGGGAGAAATTTTTGGGAAACTTCCAAACACTACGCAAGGAAACGAACTCCCAGCCACAAAAAAGATCAACCAGATTGTACAGACAATTGCTCAATACCAGAAGGAGATTGAGGATTTCCGAGAATAGCTAACACTAACAACTCCACTGACAGTAAAGGAGAAAAGGAGGCATGCAACAACAATGCAAATACAGGAGATGGAGAAGCAGGTTAGCACGACAGCTGACTTGCTTGACAAAGAAACACAACTTTGGACAAGACTGGAGGAGGATCCACAGGTTCAACGCTGGGACTAGGAAGAGGAAAGGATCAATGCAACGATCCAAGAACTCAAATAGAGGAAAATGACTATACCAATCCCAAAACGCGTCAAGGGGACGCACGAGTTGAAGAATATGCAGGTAGAACTTATCACTGTGCAGACACAGAAACAGGAACGTCAGGGTCAAATAGAACCACTACAAGAACGGGTAGAAAAAGTACTCGCACAGGCAGAAGCAGATAGAACACAGATGGCACAAACACAGGCATAATTCATAGGACTACTGAGCGACGAAGTGGAAGTTCAGGTAATGGATACCATTAAGGAGAAGACTGCGTAGTCGCTGACAAAAGTAGCAGAGCTGAGGGAAAAATTCCAGATGATCATTGAAGAGATCGAGGCAGCTCAGAAAGATTAGGTCACTCGGGATGAGTCACATATCAGTGTTGGGGGCCTATTGACAACAGGACAAAGTGGGAAAGAAAGCATGCACAAAGAAGAATGACAACTGGAAGAGATATCATGGGAAAGAAAGCGTGCAGGAGGAAAGTGACAACTGGCAAGAAGCACAACACGCGTGCATGCAGGAAGGAGGTGACAACTGGAAGGAAGCAACAAATGCATGCAAAGAAGGAAGACCTAACAACAATAGGTTTAGGGTTTTTGTAAGGTTTTTGTGTATATGGCTAAAGAGCCTAATAGATATAAATATAGATACGAAGGTATCATATAAGAGTTCAGAGAGGTTCGCTGAGGTTGAGCTTTACTATTGTTGTAGAGTTGAGATTGTTTCTATGTAATATTTTTGATTAGATGTACTATTTTTGTAAAGCAAGTGAGATAAGCGGAAGAGAAAAGGTAGATCTCGAGGATTAGATCGTAGGCCGAGGAGCTTGGTGCGATCTAGTTCGCCTCACAGATATCTTACCCATCTGAGGAGAGTGGTAAGCGTGAGGCACGAGAATTTCAGAACCACCATAATAAGAGAACCAAGAGCCAAATCTTTGTGGATGTAGCCCAGGAGGGGGTGAACCATGGTAATACCTGCGTAATGTGATGAATGCATGAATATCTCTATCATATTTTTAGTAGTTAAATGTTGTATGCAATGAATGAATGAGTTATTATATTGCTTGGTTAATTGTTGTGGGAATATAATGAAAAGATACCCCGAAGGTTAAAATATAAAAGAGGATAACAGTAGTTCGTAATACAAATCATAATTAATGGTTCATAATACATATTCCCTATCTCATGCTCAATCCTACGCTATAAACACTTGAGTCCTAAAACCACCCATTTAAATCTATCTCGGGTGAGACTGTGTAGTGCACTCTGTGTATTGTGTTGCCTTCTGGTGTACCGGAAGGGCCGATAGTTTTAGGCTTTGTTGGTACCCTTAAAGATATGAACCCTGGGTCTACGGTGCAGGTAGGAGAGAGAATCCGTCCAACTTAACCAACAGTGGTTATCAAAAGCACTAAGGTGTTATGTTTTGGATCATCGGTGTGCCTTGTTATTAGGAAGAGAACCAGTCCACACAACCGAATTAGGAGCATTGATGCACATGGTCAACTTAGGAGCACCTATGCACATGGTTGACATGAAAATGCATACCGGTGCGCTATTCCTGTACAGTGCACACTGTGAATTGCATAATCATTTTTTTAAAAGAAAACTTACAACGACATGGTTTGGGATCTAATGCAATGAGTGATCCCATTGCAATTGATACCAAATGCCCCATATACAAAAGAAAACCTATACAAATCTATTTCTTTAAAAAAAGGCTACTTGTGAAATGTAGAAAGGAAGACTAAGAGAAACAACCTGGAAGCTAGGGCTTTCAATACTAAATGTAATTGTGAAACCCTTTTATTTTATTTTTTATAATGCAATGAAATATGTTTGAATAAAAAAGGGGAAAGATTGAGATGATGAATAAAATAAAATCACAATACCTGAAATTTCTCCTCTGCAAATCTGTATGTAAATTTAGCTCTTCAAAAAAATCAACCCACTCCAAACACTTTGCTTGTAAATCTCTCTTTCACAAGTCTCCCCTCTAGATTTTGGTAAAATAATGAAATAATGATGAGTGTTTTCATTTATAAACACATACATTTTGAAAATATAAAATTCCTGCTCATTTTTTCGCTGTATTTTTCAGCGCTTTGACTCGATTTGATATATATTTTTTAATTTTACCCTTTAACGTTGGGCTTGATAATAATATGCACTAGTGCATATTTTTTACCGGACCACACTAGCCCTATATTGCTTTCTAAGTGCACCATGGAAGGTTTATTGTTTTAAATTAATTTCTTTTGTTTAAAAATCGATTTCCGATGTATTTGTTATATGAGCACCAATGCACTTTGTTATTGGGGGAGCATCGATGCACTTTGTTATTAGGGGAGCTTAAGTGCGCTTTGTTATTGGAGGAGCACCATGGAACTTTGTTATTGGGGAGCACCACAATGCATTTGATTTCTTATAAAATAAAAAATAAAATTTTAGTATTTTATATTAATAGCGGTTATCAAAAGCATCGAGGTGTTATGTTTTGGAACATTGGTGCACTTTGTTATTGGGGGAGCACCATCAATATTTTAGTATTTTATATTAATAGCAGTTATCAGTGCACTTTATTTTTTAAGCACCGGGGTGTTATGGTTTGTAAGATCATCGGTGCACAAAGTCGTGACTTAGGAGAACTGATGCACATGGTCGACTTAGGCGCAATGGTGTGGTATTTTTAGATGCAATCCTAAAAGGTGTAGAAAAAAAAACCCTCCACAAAAACCTCTGTCCGTTCGCCTCCGCTATAAAAGATAAGGGATACTTTTTTTCGGGGAAGTTTTGTAAAAACCTCTGGAAGAAGGTGTTCTCCTTGTAGTGCTTGTTAGGGAAAAATAAAACTCACACAAAAGGACTATCTGTGGTAGACCAATTTAAACACTTGCAAGGAATGTTTTTACTATACATGAATGAAGAATATGTGGACGACATGGTGTCATCTTAGAGCTTGGCCATGAAAAAATGAGAAAGTTAGGCCTCCACCTTACCATTTAGTAATATGTTGTTGGGTCCATGCTCTGTTATCTTCATCCTCGCTGTAATCGTCCATATATATTGTCACTTCTCATGCCAAAACTAATATTTTGAATTTGCAAATGCAAGACATGAGTGCAAAAAGACAGTAGGGCTATAAGCAATGCATGTAGTGAAGACAATGCATCCAAGAAAAATGATGAAGCATTAAGCATCTATAAATTATAATAGTTTTTTTTAAGTTTAAAAATTTAGAAGTTATTTAATTTATACTCTATGAAACATTTATTATCCCCTTTAGTATTTTTCTTTGATTTTCCTAGTCCTTTTTCTTTAGATATGCATTGTTATTATAGGACTTTAGGAGGTGAGCCTATTTAACAAAGTGGCATAGCTCTAACTTTATTATTTATTATCATTTTTTCTCTCTTTCCTCTAGCCTTTTTTGGCTTTATTTGACTTGGGATTGCATTGATCTTCAATTTCTTGATTAGACATGGTTGAAGGAAATGCGATAAGTCAAACATAAGAGGGGATAATATTTTTTATGAACGAAATGGTAGTGAAAGGGAAAAGATAGAAAGTGTTAGGTATGGTTAGGACATGAAGTACACTACTCAACTTAGATCACTAGTAGTACAATTTGGCCTAAGTTATGACCATACTTATCTAGAGACAATTATGTACCCCCATGGTATAGCGAGGCAAAAGCATACATTTCTTATAGTTAGGAAGTTTTATTAGTTCAAACCCAATGTTTATTACTTTCATGACAAGGTTAGAAACCATTACATCACATCTCAACAATAAACCCACAGATGAAATCATTGTACATCAACTCAAACAAAGATCATGATGAAGTATTGTTTGCGAGTGCACATATAATTTGAGGTGTAAGGCATGGGAGCTGATATACCATGGTAGAGGCATATAAAATAACTTATATATTTGTCATGTATCCAATGGTTGGAAATAAACTGGAAGAACAATTCTGAATTGGAAAAGATGAGCAAGAGAACTTATCCAAGCATCATCACACCCAAATAAGTGTGTCTCCAAAGGATAACAAAACCATATTGAATCACCTTAAGATAGTGGAAAAGTGTGGTTACACCTAATTTTTTTTATATTAGATGAATTTATGATCCTTACACACATACATAAATCAAATTCCACCCCTCTAGCAATCGAGTTCAAGTGTCACCAAGCGAAAGACCTAAGTTCAAGCCTCGACGAGCTTTTTTTTCCCAGTAGAAAAATGACTCAAAATTATATAAAGTATAATTTATTTTACAAAGCAATATCTTTCCTATCGATACAGATGAGAGGAACCAAGCAATAGAGAGTTTACTACATCAAATATAGAGAATAAATAAAACTGTTAATTCCAAGGCTTACTCCTTCATACTAAAATGAGGTAACGCATACAACAACTAGAATCTGAAAACTCGTATTTCACCCCACTTCTCCTCAAAGTAACTTGATCACTCACTGATCAAAGAGCTCATGCTTCAAAGATATTTAGGTGAGAATGTGGGATCTCTTCCCCATTTTCCCAGTGAAATATGGACAACCGCCCTTTTAGTTCCTTAAGTGCCATTTTAGATAGTAAATCTGCCTCTTTATTGTGCTCCCTGTAAATATGCTTATAACTGGAGTTTTTCATATTTCTTGCCAGTTCCAATGTTTTAATTTTCCAGCCTTCTATGTTAACTGCATTGAGCTAACTTTTTTGATTTATCCAGTCGATTATCACCTTCGAATCCCCCAAAATATGTATTTTATCTATCGCCCAAAGCGTAGCCAATGTGAGTGTCGCCTACAACCCCATTAGCTCAACCTTTGTGTTTGTCCCCACTCCACAGTTTAGGTACCATTTTGTTATCCTCATATCATGATTTCTGAAAATGCCACCTGCAGCACAACAACTTCCATTAGAGAGGGCGGCACCATCGAAACAAGCCATCGTGACCCCTTCAGGTAGAGTCAAGTCACACACTCTGTTTATGTTCAATTTCTTAATAGATGGCTGCCAATTAAAGGAAGTTGCAATCCTATGAACAATTGAGTCAATTGAGGGGTCGAAGTCTTCAAATAACGATTTGTTCCTCTTAATCCAAATCTGCCAGCAAGCAATAGCTGTCATACTAGCCAGAGCAGAAACAACTGTTGTCCACTTATAAAAGCAATCGGATATAGAGTTACCCTCCCACATGAAATTTAAATGATAAATTTTATATAACTTTTGCCAGATCGCTTGAGTGAATGAACAATGAACAAGTAGATGGACTGTCGACTCAGAGTTGGCTTTGCAAAGTTTAAAAATTCCTAGACCAGCCCATCCACGTCTTTGCAACACATCCCAGGTGAGGATTTTGTCAAATACGGCCAGCTAAGAAAACAATTTTATTTTAAGTTGGATTGGCCACCTCCAAATCTTTGTAATCCACGTTTTGTTCGTAGTAAAATTTAAAGGCGTAATGAGTGCTCGGTAAATATTTGTAGCCGAGATGTCGCCCGACCCGTCCCCTTCGGCCCATAAAAGGGTGTCCTTGACATTCCTGAGTGAAATACCAGCCTCTTTCAAAGCCACTATATAAGACCTCCATTCAACTCCCTGTTGGTCGAAGAGATTTAATGACTCGCTGGATCGCCACTGTTCAGGAAAAAGTGACCGCCTGTCATATATGCTTGCCTGTGCTAAAAATGAGGAATGAATATGTTGAAGTTTCAAACATAAAGCATCGGATAACAGAGAGAAATCGTTCAATCCACAGATTTTATCCCTACCTATGCGGATCAATGTGCCCGAACCTGGGACCCACCGTAGCCAATGCAGAATGACACCTAAATTTTTTGTCATCCCGTTCTAGAAATTAGATGAATTTTTTTGCGAATGTGTAGGTAATCAGATCCAGTCAATGATGGATGAATTCCCCATATACTTACCCCGTAGTACTCTGTTCCAAATGCTATCAACATTAAGTGCTCTCCAAAGGGTACTTGCGGTTAAAGAGGAATTGAAATAAAACAAGTTTCTGAGCCCCCAACCACCATTGTGTTTGGGCCTTGCCAAGAGATCCCATCTGCAAAGAGGGAGACGAGCCTTTGTCCTTTGTCCACTCCATAGAAAGGTAAACATTAATTGACGGATTTTGGTTAGAGTAGCTCTTGGAATGACTTCCATAGACATCCAAAAAATAGACTGACTCTCCAAAACTGCTTTAACCAGGATTAATCTGCCTCCCATTGATAACTGTTTATTACACCAAGGCCCAATTTTATTTTCTATCTTTGCCACCAACCAGCCCCAATCTTCAGTTTTAGATGCTCCCAGCCTTAGATGGTAACCCAGGTACTTGAAACCTAAATTTAAATCTGCAAAGGTGAAAGGTAAGATGGCTTTAAATTGTGTTAGCTCCGACTCCTCCAGCCCCCAATAATGTACTGTAGTCTTTGTAAAGTTTATGCTTAGACCTGAAACACGACAAAAATCTTGTAGAATATCAAAGATAACTTTCCAATCCTTCAGGTCCGCCTTTGACAAAACAATAACATCATTGAAAAACATAAGGTGGATGATCTTCAGAAATTTTGTAACCTGAATGTATGATAAATTATGATCAACACTACCTCTGGATAACATCAAGCTTAGGCCTTCCATAATCAATATAAACAGGTACGAGGATAAAGGGCATCCCTGACGAAGCCCCCTCCCTCCTTTGAAGTGATCCGACGCCTCCCCATTAATCAAGATTGCAAAAATGGCACTGGAAACACAACTCATAATCCACCCTGTTAGCTTTACCCCAAAACCTGCTCTGAGTAAAATCAATCTTAAAAAATCCCAGTCTATGCCATCGTAGGATTTTTTGAGATCTAACATTAGTACCAGAGATTCAAGATTTTTTTTTTTAATGCTATGGAGACTCTCATGTATCGTACCAATTGCATCCTGGATTCTTCTACCCTTTAGGAAGCCTCGTTGTTCTGGGGAAAGAAACTTGGATAAGATCGGCTTGATTCGATTTGCCAGGACTTTGGAGATCACCTTATAGATAAGATTGCACAATGAGATTGGGCAGTAGTCATCTAAGGTCCGTGGTTTGTTTTTTTTGGAATCAGTGCCAAAAAGGTGGAGTTAATCCCTCTACAAAGTTTACCTTTGGTCCTCGTATCTTCCACCATTTCTAGTAAATCACTTCCCACAAGATTAAAGAAAAAAGTGAAAAACTCAGTGGTCCACCCATCTGGACCTAGGCTTCTTTCTTTTTTAAAATTTTCTAAAATAGATTTTAATTCTGCCAGAGTGACCAACTTGAAGAGAGCCAGAGCTTCGTCCTCTTCCACCATCCTAGGATATAGACTAGTTATCCTAGTCAATTCTGTAAAGTTAGTGGCATCTTTTGCTCTGAAAAAATGTTTAAAGTAGTTTATTGCCTCCTCTTTAATCTCTTCCTATTCAGTTATACTGTCCCCATTTTCCTTTTGTAATTCCCAAATATGCTTCCGATTTCTGTTGTAGTTGGCCAAATTATGGAAAAATTTCGTGTTGGAATCTCCACTTTGAATCCACGTAGCCCTGCTACAAATGCACCAAGTTTCTTCCTCATTGCGTAGATCACTGTTCTTGTTTGACTCCATGAGATGGAGATGCCTTTCCTCCTCCAAAGAGAATGGATTCTCCACTGATTTTAAAATGAGCTGCTTGATATCAAATTCCAGGTTCTCCAAATAAAGGCATTTCTGCTCCTTGACTTCCGCTTGCCAGATTTTTGTTTGTCGTTTGAGCTCTTTAAATTTCCAGATTAAACGTAATTGGATGTTACCTTCTTTCAAAAAACGAGGATCCTTCCACAATAAATGGACCAACTTGACAAAATCAACCTCCTGTAGCCAAATCGAATTGAATTTGAAAGGATACACTTTATATAAAGGTGCATTCTCCAGTTGGATAAGAATCAGAGCATGGTCCGAGATAAATGGGTATTCCACCCATGATCTCGAAAGACCAGAAGAAGCTAATAAACCTTCCGCTATTAAACCTATGTCTAGCCTCCTTGCTATTGAATTAATACTAGATCTGCCGTTTCGCCAGGTAGGTACCAACTTCAAAGGCTTGATGTCAACCAACTTTTGTGAAGAGATTAAATTTATGTAGTATTCCTCATTTGTACCAGCAACAAATGAGCCTCCCTAGTGTTCATCCGATGATAAAATGAAATTAAGATCACCCGCAACTATGAGATTAGGAGTTGTAAGAATGCCACTAGTTGCTAACGTGCTCCAGAAATTTTTCCGGTCTACACACGACCCATAAATGTTAAGAAACACCAGCTCCTTTTTTGTAGAAATACAACAGCCTGTTAGAAGGATGCTTCCTACCGACAAGAAAGGGACAAGTTCCAATGCAATAGGGTCCCACGCAACAAGAAGGCCACCATATGATCCCAATGAGCTTACCGCTGTCACAGCCCAGGAGGGATGGAGGTGGAGCATAAAATTACGAGCTCTTTGTTCATCTGTGAGGGTCTCCTGTAAAAAGAGTATATCCGGCTTGGTTCGATCAAATAATCTACGAACTGAGGCAACCTTGAGGGTGCCTCCTATCCCTCAAATGTTCAAAGAGAGCAATAACATCATTTTTCCCTTGCCAAGGCCTTCATTGCTCTAAGGGCCCTAGTATCCAGGGATGATTGAGGAATAACTTCAGTATGACTACTAGAAGCCACCTGCTTCTTTCTAGCGCTTCTAGTCTTGATAGGAGATAGTTCTGATGCAATGCTGCGTGACCAAGCAAATGATTTCTACCCCTTACCTAAAGCCGAGGAAGAGCCAACATCTCCACTATTCTCAATAGTTTATTTTCCCAGGAAGATAGACAACGGAATAAGATTACTAGCCTCACTAAATTTTGGTACTAAGGATTCAAGGACTGCTGTGAGGGCAGGGTCATCCTCATTTGGTTCCTTGAAACCAGACAAAATAGGAATACTTGGGAGCGACTCGTTCATCGAATGGACTTCAGGCCCAGGGCCAAAATCTGTGGGGAGTGCTAGGGTAGGGGAAGGGAGGGATAAGGTTGAAGGCTGCTGGGGTTCAGAAGCTAGAAAGGTAGTAGGTTGCGAAGAAAGCTCAGTTGAATTTGGAGTGGACAGTGGTGGGGAAGTAAGGAAAGAATCCACTTGAGTAGGGTTAGGTGAGGGGTCAACTGACCCTGATAACGTAGTTCTGTTTAAAAGAGAAGATGCTAGAAACCTATTTGACTTATTCAGAGCCTCCTTCTCCTCAGTAGACAAGGACTTAAACAGGGAAGGGCATAGAAGTTGTATCTTACAAGTTAAACTAGATCCCGACTCAAAGGTAGGAGAGGCTACCTCACCAGTAGTGTCATGAAAAAAACTCAATGAAGGATCAACATCTATATAATCCAGAGGGCTTCTCTATAGGTTAGAGTCTTTAGAAGAGTTTTCGATCACAAACCCTGGACAATCCCGTTGGAGGTGACCCATTTGGTGACAGTTGTTGCAGCAAAATGGCACTCTGAGATAATCCAACTTTTGTGCTATCCTCCTACCTCTCCACTCTATCTCCAAGGTTTCCGGCAGCCCACTATAAATGTCCATCTCCACAAGTACTTTGCCTATTTTCCTCCCAAGGTCAGAATGAAACTTTGAATCTAGTGATATAAATTTCCCCAAAAAGTTGCCAATAGCCCTTAAGGCTCCTTCATTCCAAAGAAACAACGGGAGACCTAGTAAGAGTACCCAAAAGTGCCTATACTGGAAGTAGTCAGTATCCAGGTTGAAAGCAATTCTCCAACGTTTGAGCATCACACTGCTCCCCCCAAATACCCACATAGAGCTCAAAAGGAGAAGACAAAGCCTCGACGAGCTTAAAACCCATGACGATACCTAAATATGTCGACTTTACTATATTGATGCGATCTCCATATTAATACGATAATACGAAGACAATTCACAACTCTTTGATAATTTAAAAAACATTTCTCATACCAAAAATATATATAATTCCTTACTCATTTCAACAAAATTTCCACCTTAACTTAAAATTCAATACACTCGATTTTTCCAAATTAGTATACATGAACTACAAAGCACAAAGGTTTACCAATATACATATTTGATTTTAATTATATGCAATACATAAAAATATCCAAATAAACATATTTAATTTATAAGTAATGCACATGGGATTACACGAAAAATAAATTTAAATCCATTTTCTACATGCTAGGTACATTTCTTC
>ML798191.1:94222-120823 GCA_009831015.1 Picea engelmannii
ATATATATATATATATATATATATATATATATATATATATATATATATATATATATCGAACTTATATTGTTGATGATTAAGTCATGAGTTATAAGTATAAATATGATTAAAGTTTTTTAAGTTATTAATTTTTATGTATAATTTTTATTATTGTTAAAATATTTATATTTACATTGTAACTATATTATTAAATAAATATCATATTCTTAGTATTTTTATTTGTGTAAAATGATATATTTTATTTTATTTTTTATATAGTAGTTTTTATTTTAAATATATATATTAAAATTTTCTTTTTCATATATAATTTTTAAAAATAACTACACTAATTTTATTAATATAAATAAAATAATAATATTGAAATGTTAAAAACATTTTGATTGTTCATATGACCTATGATATATATATCATTATCATGTTTTTTCTTAAAAAATTATATAAAATATTCAAAAAAATTATATACAATATTCAAAAAAATTATATTTAATTAGTATATAATATTATTTGTTACTAATATTAATTTAGTGTTTTTAATCATGATCCTAAAAATAAATTATTATTATTATGTAAGAATTATTCACATAATAAATATGAAAATATCTATCATTTAATAAAAATATTAAAAACATATAAAGCTCAATGAGAAAACAATAAAATTAAAAACTTTTAACTTTTAATTCTTAAACTATATTCTAGAACCCTAAGTTTGAAAACTCTGGCCTCCTAAAAACATCAATATTTCAAGAACCCACTCTCCAAAATGTGTCATCATTTTATTAGAAAAAAATAATATATTTTAATGTTAAAACGATCGCTTCTTTTCTTGGGCCGACCTACCTTCTGACATTCATATTATATGATGGGCACACCTATCCTCTGGCATTCGTATGAATAATCCTCTTTTTGACATTCATACTAATACGATCCTACGGGATAACCTATATCTTCTGACATTCATACTAATCCAAT
This sequence comes from Picea engelmannii, assembly GCA_009831015.1. Taxonomy (NCBI): domain Eukaryota; kingdom Viridiplantae; phylum Streptophyta; class Pinopsida; order Pinales; family Pinaceae; genus Picea; species Picea engelmannii. The sequence goes on from ML798191.1 coordinate 95,192, forward strand.
ATCTTCTTTTCACCCACCTTGATATGTGTGACTTTTATATCATTTCTTAACTCCATATTTCAATCTTTTGACTCCCTATGTAAGTGCCACTTTCATATATTTCAACATATTGTCACACCAAGTATAACGTCACATCAACCTTTTATATATTATATTATATTATATATATTATATACTATATATATGTTGTAAGGTGTTTTTTAAATGAATATTATGCATTATTTTTTTAGTTAACATTGGTTTGAGTGTTAATTTATAGTTATATATAAAGTTTAATATATCATAATTTTATTTATTTATTTTAATTTGGATATTAATAAGAGGATGATGTTTTTATTAATATAATGGTTGATTAGTTATAGGGTGAGTATGCTTGCTTTCTAAACCTTCTCCTTCTCCGTAGGATGCATAGTATGGGTAAGTGTGTCCAAAACAACAATCAGATACATATCTCTATTATGGTGTCTTGGAGTAGCTTTTACAACTATAAAATCTTTTCTCTTCTTGTGTGTTATTTGTCATTGGTTGTGAGGATTGGTTTGCGACCGCATATAAGTCTCAACATACCATGATCCTTATGCTAATGGGGGTAGTCGTAAGTGTGTCCAGAATAATAATCAGATACGCATCCCTATTATGGTGTCTTGGAATAACTTTTACAACTATAAAATATTCTCTCCTCTTGTGTGTTATTTGACATTGGTTGTGAGGGTTGGTTTGCGACCGCATATAAGTCTCAACATACCATGATCCTTATGCTAATGAGGGTAGTCACAATGGAGTGGTGTTTTCTACTAACACAATGGTGGATTGGTTGCGGGGTGAGTATTCTTACTTGCTTGGCGTTCCCCTCATCCTTTCTGGGATGTGTTCAATGGGTGTGTATGTGTGAGACAACAGTGGAATACACCTACCTTGTGGTGTTTGAAAATATCTTTTACGACTATAAAATATCCTCTCCTACCCCCAAGGGAGTGGTCTCTTCTACTGAAGGAATGGTTGATTGGTTGGAAGGTGAGTATGTTCTCTTTCTCGACCTTTCCTCTCCATGTTAGTGGGAAGTGTTGTGCAAGTGCATGTGAGTGAAACGACAATGAGATAAACCTATCTTGTAGTGTCTTGAAATATCTTCTACGACTAAAAATCTTATCTCCTCTTGTTATTTATCCCGCATTGGTTGTGAGGATTAGTTTGTGGTCGCATATATGTCCCAAAATACCATGATCCCTATACCAATGATGATAAACACAAGGGAGTGGTGTCTTCTACTAAAATGATGATTGATTGGTTGCAAGGTGAGTATTCTTACTTGCTATGCAGTCCCCTCCTCTGTCAAACATGTTGTGTGGGTGTGTGCATCAAACAACAATCAAATACACCATCTTGTGGCATCTTGGAATAGCTTCTACAAATCTAAAATCTCTTCTCCTCTCATCTATGTTCGTATAGGACCCTTCATCTATAGCTTACGATTGACTTACATTAACACAATGAGCAGTGTGGAGTGGACCATCCATCTTCAACTGCATTGTCAGACATTCACCATTTTATTTTCCACTTTTCCATTCATCACTTCCTCTCATCATGTTGCCACTATAAACATGATAAAATAAGCATGAGCATCTAATGTAAAAGTAATATCTGTTAAAATGTTTACATTTTGTAACACCCAATGCGATACCTACCATGACAACAACACATGCATCTCAACAATCGACCAAGAAAATTAAGCATGCATCACATATAACATTATCCAATTGCTCAAGAGAAATTATGAGCAAGTTAAACCACCTTTACAAGTGCAGGAGCGTATGTGGCAAATTAGAGTGTATTAAAATGGTTGTAGCAAACTTTTGCAACAACAACAAGTTTACTAGCAAATTAGTGAGTGTTAGTGTTACCAAAGTTAGTAGAGAGCTTGAGAGAATTGAAAGCGAGTGTTTGTTGATCAATTTTAGCATAAGAAAGCTGAAAAATCAATGCCCTTGAGGGCTATGGAGTCTTTACAACAACAATACACAATGCTTGAAGATTGAACTAACATAGACTAAGAGGTGGGCCTTAAAATCTAAGGAGCTAGCACATCGAGGCCTTAGGGTTTAAGCCTTAAAGAGAAGGATTGCTAGAGTGCAAGCACTTTTGGTCTCTAACACCCTTTTCTCCCTTCTTAATAGTATAACTAGGTTAATAAATCAAATGTCTAGGGATAAAATCCTAAAGTTCTAGCACATTAGGGCTTTAGGATGCTAACCCTAACAAGGAGATTTCACCAATTTTGAACAAGAATAACGTTGTGAGAGGAGGAAGAACTTATGCTCCTCTCTTAGAGTTTTACCAAGCAAGACGTCTAGCATAAAGAAACAATATTCACTATGTAACATAACAACATAAAGATAAATTGCAGAAAATTAACTTACTTTAGCCAATAAATCAAGAGACAAAACCCTAACTGCATAAATTCTTCTTCAAAATTAGCAAAAGCATCCACAAAATGATCCTCCAAGCATGGAAGATTAGTAGAAGAGAGAGATAACTGAAGATAGGGTGAAAATTTTAGATTTGTTCTCACAAATGGTGATTGATGAATGATGATAAAATGAAATGAGATGGTCCTCTATTTATATGAGGCCATCTAAACCAATTTGTCCACATAAAATTGTCAATTACAAATCATAAGAGAGACGACCCCCTTTATTTTCCCTTACATTATGAAAAAATGAAAAATACATGAAATAAAACCCTAAAGAGGGTGACATCATGCCTTAGTAGGGTGATGTAGGGCTAGAGAATGTGATCTCCAACCTCAATGAGTGGAATGTTGGGCCTCCAAAGGCCATGTGTCATGATCCTATGTGCAAACATCTCATGCTAGGAGCCTCCACCTGTAAAACCACCTCTAGAACCACATCATCCATCAAACCCTAGCCTCCAAGATGACGTTAAGGGCCAATGGATGACATCCCAGGCCTCCAAAGGCTATGTCCAAGTGGAAGAGGTGTGAAATATCTTCCTCCAATGATGCTAAGGTGCCTCCAAAGGCAACGTCCTTCACCCTCAAGGTGCAATGATCATCATCAATGGTATCCCATGTGTGGGACATGGAATCCACCCTATGGGATTTCAAGCCCCTATGAGGGTCCAAGTGGCATAGTTCCTTCATGCATAACTTTCACTAGGTAAGGTCCTGCAAAGACAACAAGTACGCCCACCAAGGGTCCACAAGTCATATGAATCATGCCAAGTAAGCCACATTTAATACAAGAACCACCCAAATATTATCTCGTATATTAATCCTTGAAAAGGATTGGTATTGTCGCGTATATTATTGCATTGCATGCGTCCTTGTGTATTCATAATGTTTTCCATGTGTCATTGCTTAAGAAGTACACACCTAATTCTAATCATGTCATTGATTGGAATGTGATTCAAGTGGAGGCATAAGGCAGATTTTAAGGATCCTACATTTCGTGTGTTGTGCACACCTGTTTAAGTGCACACATTGCACCATGTTGCACACACTTGGGTAAGTGCACGATAATGAATTGGAAGTGTGCAGAGTTGAGTTATATGTTTGACTGTTTATGTATTGAGGTTGGAGATCCCGTGTGACTATGAGGCTGGTTAGCCTGGATGCAAATAGGCTAGTGTGTCTATCCATGTAAATATAATCATGATTATTAATATAATATTTCATCGCTACGTGCATACTGACTTAGCTGAAAAGAGATGGGGGGTTCACTCTACCGAAAAAGGGAAACGAGGGGGAGGGTGAGTTGTAAGTCTTGGGGAATATTTTAATAATATTTCTAGAAAAGTGTAATGTGGATATGTTTTTATCATAAGTTCCTGAGGGTAGGGAATGAGTCACCAAATGGTATAAGGCTACTTCTGAAGGTGACAAGTGTCAATTGGAAGGAATGCAATATATATTGTTTTCCTTAGTGTATTTTGGGAATTATTGTATTATCATTGATGTTGCAATCTCTTGTGAGCAGAAGGGGGTCAGACTGTATGGAAAATCTGATTATTACCTTATCTTCACAGAGAATACTGTAAGGAGTTGTGGGATATAATCATAGTTACTATTGAGGAGACGGGTTGACAGACCACGAGCAGTCTCTCTGGGTGAGAGATTGGCTATTTGTAAGAGGTTGTTGGACCCATGAACATACTATCCAGGTAAGAGTGTTGATGAGAGTTGTTCATAGGGCTCAGAGACTTCCTATCCATCATGTTGTTGGAAACCATACAAAATGAAGTGGGCAGCCGAAGGACTGGTGAGAAGAGAAGGGGCATGCTTCCTTGGGTGTGAAAAGTGTGTGGAGAATGAGGGATTTTTGACTAGTTATAGCAACAAGCACCTAGGACTATCAAATTCGGTTGAGAGACATGCTTTAGTGTGTCTCTAGAAGCCTTTTGCCTTGGTGGAGTTAAACCCCAACTCGGGGGTGAACTGGTGCTGAAAGCTTATGAGAAACAATGTCTATGGTTGGGAGGAACGTATGAGTCAAGGCCAGAGTTGGTGACTTTCATAAAATATAAGTGTTCTTTATGTGTTTGTATTGTTTACCGTGTGCTTTTTTATCTATGTTTGACATGAGTTAATTCTTTCATGTTGTTGCATATAAGAATTTGTTGTTCTTTTGTTTAATGATGCTTGCATATGTGATTATGATGCTTATTTCCTGTATTTGTAGTTTTACATCGATATGACCAATGTGGTTAGTCTTGCATGTTATGTTAACCTGGTGATTTTGGTTGAGTTATTAAGAAGAGGATTGAGTGGTTGAGTGTGCAAGATGGTATCCTGTGTACACTAAAAGGATGAAATTTGTGTGTGTGGACATAGAATTACATTCCGTGCATAGTGAAATTTGAGTTGGCGCATGATGCTTAGATGGTTGTGCACGAGGTTGTGCTATGTGAACAGTATGTTGGTGCATGTAGTTTTGAATTTCTTCCACTGCTTAAGGTTGTATTAACAAGAGTATCTTGCTTCCTTTGTTTTAATTTGCATGGCGTGAATCAAGTTTGAGATGAGCGCATTACTTCAACTAATACTATGTGGAATTGTGTTAGAGTAGAATCTACGCAGTGAAGCTTCAAAGTAATATTTCTCAGTAGTATACTGGGAGATTGGGAGAGGTGATAATGGGACTCAGTGGGAGACTGGGTATGTTACAAAGTGGTATCAAAGATATTGGTTCAACACTAGATTTGTATGGGTCAGAGATTAGCATGAATAGATGTGTGCGCTAAGAATTGGTATTGCATAGTGTAGAGTTTAGTTTGCACAAAAAACCATCAGTGGGCGATACAAAGTTGTGATGCACACAAAGATAGTGATGCACGGGTGTGCGCACTAGAGTTTAGAATAATAAAATCATCCAAGAAATCCGAGGGAAGGATTCTAACAAAGTGGTGCAAATTTTTCATGTAGTTGTTGCATGAAATCATCTAACAAATTTTAATTTCCTACACATTTTGTAGAATTTTTAGCGATTAGAGCAAGACAAAGTCAGTTCAGAAGGTTAAAATCATGGAAAATGTGTAGAGGACTTAGTCCTGATGATGAACTCGAAGATTTGTATGTTAGTTTGGGTGTTGATAATACAGAATCCAAGGAGGAGTGCATGAATTTGGTATAAAATGTAGAGGGTCTGCAGAAATATGTCCAAATCTATAAGGATGATAACGAAAGGCTTATGGGAGCCAAGGAGAAACACGATGAATTCAATGTCAAATTGATGCAAATTATGAACATAATAGAAAATAAAATGGATAAGGAGACAAAGACGATTAGATCAAGAAGTCACAGGTCTCATGATGAGAAAATAAGAGAAGAAAGAAGTGTTGCTAAGAATTCTTTCAGGAAAGCGCATAGACCAGGTTTCTGGGTACGAGGAATTACTTCCAGCTGCATAAATATTCTACGCAGGAAGAAGGGAGAATTTATATCTATCAGTTAAAAGTAAATGCATCAATGTGGTGGGATCAATATATGTAAGTGAAACACATTGATGAGAAGAAAGTGACTTGGAGAGAGTTTAAGAGGTATTTCCAAAATAAATACTTAACCAAGCGGTATTGTGATAGGAAAATGAGGGAGTTCTTCGAACTCAGGCTCACGAGCATGACGATAGATGAGTATGTTTCTATACATGAGGATCCCATCTCTCTCAACTGATAACCTTCAAATTTATGCTGTGACATACCTTGTTGTAAGTTCACCTTTATGTCCTCATAATGCATATTTGATTTGGAAACTTCTAGAATTCTGTCGCAAAAATCTGTTTGGTACATGATAATGGCTATAACATGCATCTCATGCACCCTCCTTTTGAGTGCATCATCCACCTTGTTCTCTTTTCCTCTAATATGCTTTATGTCGAAGTCATACTCACTGAGGAACTCTAACCACCCGCTTTGTTTAGAATTTAAACTTGGCTGTCCAAACAGATACTTCAAACTACAATGGTATATTTTCATATCAAATATTTTACCCACGAGATAATGTCTCCACATATTCAAGGTATGCACTATGGTTTCCAATTCTAAATCATGAGTAGCATAGAGCCTTTCGTGCTCTTTCAAATTTATTGATTTGTAGCATACCACATGTCCATTTTGACTCAGGATTCCAACGAGTCCTTCCTTTCATGCATATTTGCACACAACAAAGTTTTCATTAGGATCACATCAATGTACCATCCTTATTTTTCAACAAAAATACTGGTGCACCCCAAGACAACACACTTGGGCATATATACCCCTTCTTAAGAAGCTCTTCAAGTTGCATATGCAACTCCTTCAACTATGACATACTCACCCTATAAGGAGTCTTGGATACATGAGTTGCTCTCGACATTAAATTTATAGAGAAGTCGATATATGTTTTTGGAGGCAACCCCGGTATCTCTTTAAACACATCCTCAAATTTCTTTAGTACTACACAGTATTCAACACTTGGCAATTTATCCACGAGTGCCTCCTCCATGTGCGTTGCAAATACTTGTCATCCTTTCCTGTAACTTTTCTTCAATTGCAAGGCTAGGATTTCTCTGATCGTCACATCTCTTGGAATTCCTTGAACTGTTCTCAAATTTCCTTGCTCATCAAGGCAAGTAAATTCCCTATTATAAAATTCTAGAACAACATGATGCTGGTCCAACCAATCCATGCCAATGAGGAAATCATACGAGGCCAAATGTATGATATTCAAATAAGATTTTGTGCGCAATCCATTCATTTCCATTGGACATGCCTTGACCATCTCATTAATTTTCCTTTTTCCCCTTGTAGCTAACTGCACCAACCAAAGTTTTCCAAGTTTGCTTCTTGAAAATTTGAATCTTTCCACCATTGTAGGATCCAGATAACTATGAATAACTCATGAATCAATTAAAATAACAATGGGTTGGTCATCAATCTTACCTTCCACCTCGATCATGTGCGACTGAAACTCATCTTGCTTCTTGTCCTAGGCTACATAAATTCTAGGTACACTTCTACCTATGTATTCAAGTATCAAAACTTATTGTACACTGTGCTCAGTCCTCACTTTTTCACCTCTTTGAGGGAAATATCTAAACATATGATTTCTGTTGCAACCCAAACACTTTATTGGCTGTTTCCTTGGCCTGGTTTCGATTGCCTTAGTCAATTTGGGATCCTTGGAAGTTGGTTGTCCTTGCGCAATATTTCTGAAAAATGGTGGCTTAGACCCTTTCTTCCTCCGTTCCACCTTGCTTTTCATCTTGTCTTCCTAATATTTTTGGACAGTCGGTCTTCCCCTTTGTTGATCATAGAGACATTTATCTCTCCTTATAGTTTCTTCCAATGTCTTGGGATCATCATATTGTATCTTATCACTAATAAATGATGACATTCCACTCAGGTTCATTTGAATATTCACTTGTTCATCCTTGATAAAAGGCACATATTTCAACAAATCTAAAAATCTCCTTTCGTACTTAGTTATGGTCATTCTCCTTTTGATGTTTGAATCTGTTAAGATTGAAACGACAACCTCACAAGGATATGAATCCCCCTGTGTTTTTATAGAGGTGGTACTCCTCTTTGGTTGAAAGACATATCTGTGATATCTTGGAATAAGGAGAATGATAAACAACAAACCGTAGATCTTTATTGCTTGGAATTATGAAATGATATCGTTATTTAATAACTTGATATAATCTTTAATGTGCAACAATAATTCTTTTATAAAAAGATTGAAGGAGGGTTTCAATATCAGAATATCTTTGAGATCAACATCAAATATACAACCTTCTTAATCACTTACACATATATCCATATCTTCTTCACGAGAAATAGGAGAAAATAATTTGATCACCTCAAAGAATTTTAAAAGAGTATTACTATCAAAATCAAAAAGAAAATTTGATAGGTCAATTTCAAATACCTTATACTCAAAACTCAAAGTTACAAGATACAATTGAAATCAACCTTGAAGTAATTCTTTGTGGAGTTTCTATTCATGAAAGATGTTCTTTATTACAAAATCTTTGACAATCATATACATGGGTGTAAATACTCCATGATCATATAAGAAAAGTATTTCGAAGAATACAAGAAGAACACTCAATAACTTAGCCTTGTTCCCAATTCATAGATTCATCCATAAAGATGTGAGAAATGGTGTAGAAGAAGAAAAATAGTTATAAGATGGATATTTCTTTGTGTTGATCAGAAACTTTGTTACATATTGATGGTTGTACTTTTTTATTCTTATCTTCTTCCCTTTCCCTTCTGAATAATGGAACCCTTGATGAAGTCTTTCTTCTCTTTAAAACTCATTTTTTCTATCTACTTGAGTAGTTAGGGTTTTCTCCTTCTTGAATTTCCTATACAATTATTTTATTGAAACATTCACTTTAATTAATTCCTCATTTAAGTGTTTTTAATTTCACATAATTAACATCCGAATATTTCAAATGGGTCATTTTCCTTTTTTTGATAAAAGTTTTTAAATAAACTTTTACTTTCAAACATTTAATTAATTTCCCTTTAAAATAGGGGGAATGTGTTTTAATTTTCTGGAAGTGATAATAAACTTTTCAGCCTTTGAAAACAATTCATATGTGATCTTCATTGTTTTATCTTTCCAACGATATAAATTTTATACAAATTCGACTCTTGGATCTCAAGATATGACCTAATGAAGTTAAGTTGTCAAGTAAACTCATCAGAAAACAAGTTGTCTGTTATTTTAATTTCTAGAAAAAATTAGCCATTTTCAATCCTTGAAACTTGTACCAGCATCTTCTTCATTTAAATACCTTTCCAACGGTATAAAATTTGCACGATTTCATTTCCTGGAGCTCACTTATGGCCTCTGCAAGATCGTGACTCAACCACCATCGATCAAGTTCATGGGAAAATGTGGGCCCTTGATCTCAAATTTGTTTTTTCTCCTTTGTAAATTCAACTTTTTGGTCATAAAAGTTATCCCACATGCATGTGATTATTTGAGTTTTAATATTATATAATACTAAATGGGTAATACACTTAGTAAAAAAGATGAAAAGGGAAGAAGACTATGGAGCTTAAGAGGGTTCGACCTCCCCTTAGAAAATTGATTAAACAAAAATATTTTGACCAAAATTAAAATCCACCTGTTGGTCCTAAGGTTTACACTTGACTACTAAGGGAAGAGCTAGGCCACCTCAGTTGTTGGAAGGATTGGTTTTTCTATAATTTTGATTGGTTTGTTTAATGGCCAACTGATGAATGGGATCTTAAGGACATGCATCTTGTTGAACTGTTCAACAACATCAACTACAAGGTTTACTTTAGCTAGTGGCATGCATTCTGGTAAGAAGAAAAATATATAAAGACAAAACATAGGAAATACTAGGAAGCATACAGTTTTTCACTTTCTATATGAAATTTCAGATCTAAAACATGTACCTGGACACAAATTCTCCAAATAGGTTATATGACAATAAACAATTTACTGAAACAATATCTGAAATCAGGTTGTATGACAATAAATAGTTCACTGAGACAATAGTTGAAAGGTGTTATAGAAAGATTTTCCTCACCCCATGCAACTTGCTCAGAAGGCCTTTCCATTTCCCTATGAAGACTTGAAGTCCCCTTTTGCACTTCCCAGAGCTAAAAAATCATATTTTCCCACATATACACGCCCTAACAGTTATACAACAGGTGTATGCAAGTTGCACCATTATATCCAACGTACATCGGGTTTTGTGCCCAAAATTTAAAATTGTGTTGGGTTTCCATGTCACATCACGCGATCCATGATCCTTGACCTTCCATATACTGGAAACATTCCGACTCATCCCTTTAGTTCCATTTGAAGGCTATAAATTGGGCCATATAAAATCCATGGAAGACAAGAGAATTCAACTTTTGAGAGCAAAGATACTATGGATAAATTTTCATTTCACATTGAGTGTGCATCCCTTTGTCCTTTAAAGTATGAACACATTGTTCAACACCCAAGCTCTTCCCTCTTTGATAGCAAACCTCATGGTCTCTCTTATATGAACTTGCCTTTGGTGGAGGATTGAAGTGTTGGAGGCCTAGCTGGAAGGGACTTAGTTTCTCGGTTCCAAGATGTGTCGACATAGAAGTTTGTCACTTATACACTTCTCTTGATCATTTTTTAATAGAAATACTCTTTTCTCGTCCAATTGATATCTTGAAAATATTTGAATTATTATTCCATGGGCGTATTTGTTATGAATGTTAATGGATTATGTTATCGTATGTGATAACATTATATATTATCACCATATGCTTGTGTATCTTGGTTTTTGAGGACAAGTTGTAGGTATAAAGCTTTGAGTCACGTGCTCAACGATGGTCTTCATCAAACATCTGGACAAGGTAGGCTCTTTATCTTGTCTTGTTAGCATTTTCATTTATATAGCATACTTGGTATTAGAGTTGATTTCTTCAGTCATTCCGTCTGTTGTGGTTTACCCCATGCCATAAAGTGATTTTCCTTGTAACATAATTGGCCACCATACTGGGGATTGAATCTTATATTTCGGGGTTTGGAGTGTTTTTGTCCTTTGATTGTTCTCTGTTAGCTTGAGTTTCCTTGTTGCCTGATTGCTTGACAACCTATTTTTACCTTGTATTTGAGTTTCTTGGCTTAACCCTTGCTGAGGTAGTGTTTTAATACATATATGTGATTTCCCCCTTGACAAACACGTATATACGCGAGTTTTCCTTCTATAGGGCACGTACATATGTGATTTTTTCTAAAACAGTCACGTGCATCAACTTTTTTACCTTATTTGATGAGTTTGGTGTTTGCTGGGTAAGTTTTGATGGTTGCTGAGTCTTCTTGGGTCTCTGTCCTAACTGTTGAGTGCTTGCAGAGTTATAAGAAACCCTTTTATGGTTGAATTTTTGAGTGGTTTTATTTCACATCAATTTTTATTGGTTGTCCTTGCATCTTGGTCTAAGCGTTTACTTCTTGGTATCCTTCTTGGCTTGTCTTTTTGCTTGCAGTAGGGTCTATATATCAAGTCAGTCATTGCATTTTCATTTCTTTATATTGAAAATACAAAAAATACACATTTTTCAATTTGGCATTTGATATTTGAGTTGGTTAGTATTGATCTTGATATACATGGAAATATTGCATCTTATTGAAATTGTAGAGTTGAATTGAAAGTTGCATTTTGAAAGCTTATCATATTTTGAGAATTTAAGATTAAGACTTAACACTTTGTTTATATTCATTTATTTCATATGCTGAGTCATAACATCATCAGTTTCATGACCACATATTTTGAGTAAACAAAGCCATTAAAAGTAACGTTGATTAACTAAAATTGATTAGAAATGCTTTTATTTTTCAGAGTACACAAACAAGCATAGGATATAGTTCCTTGGAATAGGATTTTGTTAGTAAATTTATCCAAGGCTATTAAACTCAACATATGTGTCTGACTAGGGAGTGGAGAAATCCATTGTGTAATTAGTGACGTCAGGATGCTCCGCTCAGACTGGAGTTAAGCACAAGGTCGCACGAAGTTGGTTGCAGAGATATCCCTCTAATACCTTCTTAGCGTCAGATATATTTCTGGGGATCTATTCGTATTTGGGGGTCTTGATAGTAACCACATAGGTTACTTGCAGGTGTTATTTTGTAGGTACCCTGAGTCAGATAAGGGTCAAACATCACACAACCTTTATGGATGATTACCTCTCCGGAGGGATCTGACCAACTGCGCTGTTAAGATCCCAAGGGACCTTATAACTGATTCTGATACGTCCAATATTTTGAAGGGAGCCTCAGGCCCCTGTTGGGAGAGACATAGCTACTCTAGTGAGGTAGGCCCCTTTTTAGCCACTATATCTTGTTTGTGTACATTGACCCTTTTTCTTTACTTTGGTGTGCTCTCTGATTATTAGTTGGCCTTAGGATTTTGTATTACATAATGAGTTTTCATTGCTATGGTTAGTGGAGCCCTCGTGACTCCCTCAGTTAAGCACTACCCAACCCATGGTCTTTTCTCTTTCCATGGGGACAAATCCTTTTGTATTTCTGAGTGGTATGTCAAATCATTATACTCAACCAATACCATGGGACTCTAATCATTTTTATCTTGGTATGCTAGACATGTCTTCGTACTTGCCTTCTTCTTTCTCGTCGCCTTATGTAAATCCTAGTTTTGGGACTGGAGGCACGATGCCTCCTTATTCTCCCTTTTCATTTGATGGGAGTCATATCCATCAACCAAATCTTATGGTAGGAGGTTGGAATATCCCTTCCTATGGATCCAATCCTAGCTTCACTTTTCCATGAGAAAGTGCTCAAATGGGTAGTCATTATACTGATTACATTCCGTCCATATATCCTTCTTCCTCTATGCCAGTTCCTATGAATGATTTTCCCATGGCGAACCTTTGTCTGTCCTCTATTTTTTCATCCAGGGGGATTCAGTTTTATAGTATGGGAAAACCCCTTCACGAAGTTCCTTCGTCTGGAGGAAACATATATCCTCACCCGAGTAAACCTTGTCATGTTTCTTTCTCTTCGCAAGAGGCTTCCTCGGTGACGATGCCCTTACAACCCTTTATGAATTAGTTTGGAGGAGGATACTATCCTTCCATACAAGGACATGGTGTATACCAGAACCCTTCCTGGCCCAAAATTTCTCAAAATCAGTCTTTCCCGCAACCTTAGTCTCAAATGCCGCAACCAACCACTGCCAGTCATGCTGGAAGCACAAGTCCAGTCATTGCGAGTCATACTGGCATTATAACACCAACCTCTGCTAGTCATGTTGGAGATAGGTCAACAAACTCTGCAAGTCACGTTGGAGATAGGTCAACAAACTCTGCAAGTCATGTTGAAGACATGTGACCAGCTGTTGCGAGTTATGTTGGGGGCAAAACTCTAGTCACTGCTAGTCACACTACACAAACATCACCAACCTCTGTAAGTCATGTTGGATATATTCTACTAGCCTATGCAAGTCATGATGGGAGTATGTCACTGGCCACTGCAAGTCATGGTGGGGGAATTGATACAATTGAGAAGCCTAGACGTATAATATGTAAGCCCAATTTCCTTTGTAGACTTTGCAAAGGAGGTCACCTAACTCATTTGTTCCCTACTATTGTTGTGGTACAAGAAGCACAATCCTTGTTTGATATCCCTTCGGGTTCTGAGTCTTCTTTGGTTGATACAACGGTTATGTAGATGCAATATTTGGCTGAAACCACTCTTCTTTTGGGGGGTGATGTGTCTCTTTACCTTGTCTTCTCGCATCTTATTCAACCAATGGTTGAAGAAGTGGTTGTGCCAATGAAATCTTTGGCCAATCCTAGTATTCTCTGGGAGAGTGACAAGTCCAAGGAAGTGACATTGCCGATGCAATATTCAGTCAATCCCACTCTTATTTTTGGGGGTGATGCATCTTTTGACCATGTCCTTAACATTTCTAGTCCTATACCTTCTAAACAAGGGAGAATTTCACTATCTATGAGTACGGTCCCTCCAAGTCATAGGATGGTTTCCTTTGATTGGAATGATCTTGTAGATCCTCGACTTTCTTCTCTGCAAGGATCCTCTACAAGTATTTTATCCTCCTCAACTTGGTAAGTTTTGGGTTTTCCCAAGCTTGTGTCAGCTATGTGTGAGTTGCTGACTTTCCACAGAAGTCCTGCACGAGAGCCCTGACCTCCCCCATGATACGCTTCTTAGAAAAACATTCTTGAGTCTTAGTTAAGCTCTTTTCTGACTCTCTAAAAAAGCGAAAATATTTTCGAATGTACTTCTCTTTCACACTCGTTAGTTGTCTTTCAAAGGACGTCTATTTGGTGTAAGTTTAACCCTTTTTTGGACCAAGTAGACTAATTTCTAAAAAAGAAATACTCTAGTCGCCAGTGGCTAGAAGAGTTCACCTGGGTATTGTTTTATACTTTTTCGGGCCCAGGGGACTAAATCTATGAAAAAGGACATTCTTTGAAGTTAATTTGTAATTGCATTCCATTATATTTCTTGTAGTATTGGGCCTATTTTTGGTTCCCTCTTTCTCGTTATAAGCCTATTACTTGAACAATTTGCATCAATAGACAAGTAGATCCTTGTTTATATCCTTTGCAACTTGACACCCTGTACCTTAAGAGGAAACATTCCCCCGAGTCTCCATTACTCGCATGCACTTCCTTGCATTGAGCATAGGTATGTTCCAATGTTTGGAGCTAGTTGCTTACTCGTGACACTTGTTTCCTCTCTTGTATCATAACATTCATTTTCTTATGAAAAAACAAAAAAATATGGGTGGGAAAATAATATTATCTCATATTGGAAACAATCATGCCGCCTTTGAACATAGCACAAAATTTTGAGTCCACTTTTCATCCAAATTTTGGGTTTAGCATGAACTTAGGAAGCTAAGCTCGTTACTTAGAGTTTACTCCCCCGACTAGTTACTCTTCCAGTCCCTATGGAAATTTTGATTGGTACCTCCTACATCACAAAGTTTTATTATCAAGTCTATGCTACCAGAGTCCTCCATATGTCTCATGCTCTTGTTCAAAGGATGTCTATAAGCTTGTGTCAATCATTTATTAGAACTCTTGACTTTGTATGTCAACCATACCCTTAGTGTGTCTCAAAATCACATGAAGTTTTAGTCCTACTGTGCACCCTGGTCCTACTTTCATTATGGGTAGGTAACCTTGAACCCAGTAGTTGACATCTCCTCATTGGTCACTGATTGGGGGGTTTCCCTTGTGTTCGATGACAAGAAATATATTCACACATTGGGATTTTTGCAGTGTCTTGGATTCCATTAGCCTTATTGGTGGTTTCCTCGCCTTTGTTGGAAAATTTCCTTATTGGATGCTATTCAGAGGGTCTCTTTCGTGCACTCTTTGCATCTGGGGCATGTGAGAGACACACAAGGTCGTTGGTTCGTGAACATCCTCTTCATCCAAGTTCCTCCAAATCATCAAGCTATTGCTTTGTAATTCGTGCTGAATGATGAGAGATTCCTTAATGCTCTCCTTTCAATGAGTTTCCTTCCATTGACTTCAACTCATCTATTCAGGAAATGAGGCCTAGAGTCCTATGAGTAACTAGAGGCTTGTAGTCATTAGAGGCAGGTTCTCCTGCCATCGACAGTGGGGAATGCATCAATGTCTCCTGACCTCAACTCCTTTAGTCACACTTGTAAGAATGTACTCGGTGCCTTGTTACATACTTTCATTATCGGTAGGTTGTCTTGCGTTTGTTAACAATATTCATTAATGACTGATAGTCAAACGAAGTCTCATTGTGTTCGAATCATATCCTCTATTCACATAATGTAGATTTGCACCTTTGGCGGATCGTGTAGAAGACTTGAATACATCAGTTTACAGTAGCGACTTTCCTAAGTTGTTGTTGTCGTTCATTGGACTAGTACCCATATGACTTCAGTGATAATGGGAGATCATATTGTACTCCATTGTATACATATATCTTCAGATTGATTTTGAGACTGGTCTTATTTGGGCCTTGTTCGTGACTATAAAAACCTATGGCATGTATCTACTTTGTATTGCCGATTCATGGTCATGAGTAACTATTTGGTATATTTCCACATGGATCTGCAGTGTAATGCAAATTGGAAACCATGTGTACAAAGCCATTATGGATTGTAATATTCTCATGAGAAACTTGTTCTTCCAACTGGGTCTCCATTACTCCACTTATGTTAATTATAATGTATTTCAACAATCACATATACTCCTTTGAACTCACACATTAGGGGTCATCTGTTATAACAATATTTTCCTCACCCCATGCAACTTTCCTAGAATCCTTTCCATTTCCCTATGCAGACTTGAAGTCCCCTTTTGCACTTCCTAGAGCTAAAAAATCACATTTTTCCACATATATGCTCCCTAACAGTTATACAACATGTGTATACGCAGGTTGCACCATTACAACCTACATACATCGGGTTTTGTGCCAAAATTAAAAATTGTGTTGGGTTTCCATGTCACGTCACGAGATCCATGATCCTTGACCTTCCATATACTGGAAATGTTCTGACTCTTCCCTTCAGTTACATTTTAAGGATATAAATTGGGCCATATCAAAGCCGTGGAAGAGGAGAGAATTCAATTTTTGAGAGAAAAGATACTCTGGAGAAATTTTCACTTCACATTGAGTCTGCATCCCTTTGTCCTTTAAAGTCTGAACACATTGTTCAACCCCCAAGCTCTTCCCTCTTTGATAGAGAACCTCATGGTCTCTCTTATATGAGATTTCCTTTGGTGGAGGATTGAAGTGGTGGAGGCCCAGTTGGAAGGGACTTATTTTATCAGTTCAAAGACGTGCCAACATAGAAGTTTGTCACTTATACACTTTTGTTGATCATTTTTAATAGAAATAATCTTTTCTCGTCCAATCGATATCTTGAAAATATTTGATTTATTATTCCATGTGCGTATTTGTTATGAATGTTAATGGATTATGCTATTGTATGTGATAAAATTATATATTATCACCATATGCTTGTGTATCTCGGTTGTTGAGGACAAGTTGTAGGTGTAAATATTTGAGTCACATGCTCAACGATGGTCTTCATTGAACATCCAGTCGAGGTAGGCTCTTTACATTGTCTTGTTAGCATTTTCATTTATATAGCATACTTGGGATCATAGTTGATTTCTGCAGTCATTCCATTTATTGTGGTTTACCCCATGCCATAGAGTGATTTTCCTCGTAACAAAAGGAACAAAAGCTATGAATTTCATACATCTCACTTGCATTCAAATAAGATAACAAGAAAAACAAGAATTGAGAAGAAAAAGTTTGTCACCAGAAATTATATTCACCAGGTGGGAAACTTAATAGTTTTACACTTCAAAGCTCAGTAAAATCCTAATGTTTAATATCCAAAAATATGAACCCCATTACATTCATAGATTCATCTATTTATCCTCATCAAGAGAGGGTTCAAATACCTCTATTATATCTCCAAATCGAATTGATGAGGTGGCTCATCGAGTGTTTTCTATGAGTTATTTTTAGAAAAATAAATATGGCAAATTCCTGAAAAATAAGGTACAAAGATCCCTTCGTATCTCCAAAACCATGATAGTTGTGTAAAAACTGAGAGAATTTTTAGTGAATGGGCTCGTTCCTAATAAAATCCTCTTTTGGTTTTCAAAAGTTCACCTCTAGTTTCTCAAAAATTGCGCCCAAATTTAGTGACTAAAATAGGAAATCATTCAATGTTTAAATATGGAAAAATGGGTTGTAAATATTCATCCGAATCTTCCAAACCATGAAACTAGTATAAAAAATGAGAGAGGTGTTTGTGAATAGGCCCGTTCCCTCCAAAAGCCTCTTTTGGTTTGCAAAAAATCATTCCCATACTTTCAAAAACTGCTCTTGAAGACATTGACTAGAATAAGGGAAAACAAATACTGCCTGTAAATCTGAAAATACCATCTGTTAATATGCTCCTTGAAACTAGGGAGAAATTCATTTATGTTGATCCTCTATATTTGTTTTCTCAAAATATTCGACAAGCATAGATATGATAATCCCTAGAAAATAGGAATCAGGCCAAAATTTGACAGCGCTGCATAAAGTTTAGGTAGCGCTTGTGCTCCAAACTTCAAATATGGAATTGAGTTCCATTTTCCTAAATTGGAGGAATTTGCCAATGCTCAAGCTTAATCAATTTTTTTTTTCTCATCAAAAGAATCAATTTATTACAAGTGGCAGTAGTATCTCTAATTGAACCAAAAATATTTTATTAGTGTAATTGGAGCTATTGTTGATAACTAAAGTGAAAGAGTTTGCATAGTAGGAGTCTTTGTAAGATGTAACTAGTTGTTGACTCTGCATTGATGCCCATGCACACCAATAACTGAAGAAAAAACTTGAAAGGTGGTAGACTAAGCTGGCACGAGTTTCAAATTATGTTTCTTTTTGACAACAATAGACATTTAGATAATCTCCTTTAGGAATATGAAATTATTCTGGTGTTTCTTTTGCAACTTCTGATATTGTTTTTGTAGATTTGTGTGTTGCAGCTCGAGAGCCTGGTTTTGTTGCTGCAAATATTGAATCTGATCCCTCATGCTATCATTTTGTTGCTTGAGAGCTTGAACCTGTAGGTTACTATAATTCATGTCCCTTCCATCTTCAACTTTAGGCTTGATCTCTACCTTTACTCTGGTCCCATTTTATATCTCATCAATTGCATTATCAAACAATTATGCAATGACACCAAGTGCCCATCATAGATAAATCAACATTGGTAACCAAAATGTAGAGCCATCATATAAGCATCAACTATGCTCCATTCAGATAGTAAAATGATCGATACTAATTGAGGTCTTCCCAGCCCTCCATCTCGATTTCTCCAGTCGATACTAGAATGGTGGAATTTTGGCATTCTAATCAATGTGCAAAGCAACTTTCAAACTGGAGTTCTTGAAATTGAATGTCATCTTTTCCTCCTTTGCAACATGTAAAAGAAGATGGTTTCAATCTGATCTTTCAACTTACCAAAACAAAAGTAGATACATAAACAAATCAATAAGATGCCAAGAACTAAGGTTCCGCTCTTGAATGGCGGAACCCATAAATATCCAATCCGTGAAAACCTGAGACTTCTATATTAAACAAAACAATACTTCTTAATACTTGGCTCTTTCACGATCACCTAATGGACATATGGCACTCAGGCTCATTTGTTGGTGATGACTGGGCGTGTGAAAACAATTTCTGGAAAATTCCATTTTGATCAGACAATAATTTCTCCCAAATAATTGAGAAATTTGGAAAACCACTCACACATAAAGTAAATGGACCCATTTTGGAAGTGGGTTTTAAATGGTTTTAAAAGATTCACTATGGTTAGATCGAAAATGGAGCCCAAATTTCCTTTCCTGGAATGATGATGAGAACTGATAATTTGAATGTATCTTTAACTATGAACTTCTATCCGTATTTTTCTGGAATGCTAGATCTTTCTTTGTTTGATCTAATTATTCTTTTCGTATGTAATGTCTTTTCTTTGACGTGTTGGGTGGCTTTGGACGAAATCCCATGTTATGTTTAAAATTTAGCTTCCTTTGTTGACAATGGTGGTCGAGGATATGCGTTGCTTAGGGTTCACTCACAATCTGCAACGAAAACAATACACATGATTTTGAGGGTAGTAGGAACATAAAAGGGCGATATGGGTGCGAACACACTTTTATTCAAACTTTGAAATATTTTTTAAAACTTAAAAACTCATAAAATAAACTTTGTCTGTTGATTGCAAGAATGATGGAATTCTTGCAATCAACTCCTTTTGCCAAAATAAGCTTAAGTTATCCCTCTTGTGGTCCAATAGTGATATAACCATGGTGATAAGACTTATTCAATTCAAGTCCAGTCTTGACTTGACCTCATAAAGAGAAAACAACTAATCAAAAAGAAAATAAGGGATGACAAAATTTTTTTGAAATGACTTAACACACAATGAAGAAAAACTTACTAGAAGCTAGGTTGACAGATGAATGGGATGATTTGATGAATAGAAAGAAGAGGTGCAGGCCTGGGATCTAACACCACCCACACCCAGTCAACACTAATGAGTCAACCATTCAAACGTCACCATGTGTCATTATATGGTTGGTCACCATGTGTGATTATGTAGTTGGTCAATTATCCGCCAATAAGAATTTTCCATGTGTCATAAGTTATATGATGCCACGTGTCTCTTGGATATATGTCCAGAAAACTTAGGACAAGAGAAATAATATTAAAATAATTTAAGGAATTCATGGGGTTTCGTGAAATATGGAAAAGGAAAATAAAAGAAAATGAGAATACAAATGTGAACGTGGAAATGGATAAGTATGGAATATGTCACTAGTACATATTGTACAAATTTTGATGTTCTATTTGTGACGTTATGGACAAAATATGTCATACTGTCGAAAAATAGAGGAAATTTTAATTTGTTTTTCCATCTTGCCCGATAACGTCGCACGTGCGACGTCATATAGACATATGTCTCTATTGCGATGAAGACGCCGCTATTGCGATGCCATTGGACTGTCGTCACTCTTGCCACATTTGTAAAATAGTCATTGCTCTTCCCACGTTTGTAAAATAATTGTTGCAGTTGCGACGTTATGGAAACTAGGTTTTCCCCCTCCAACGACCACCTAGTATTTGACCAAGTCAACTTTGATTTGGTCAACAATCGTTAGAATTGTGACGTTATAAAATCCATAAATATGTTGCATTTTACAAATGTTGTGATACATTTTCTATAATAACGACACTTCAAAAAGGGTTTGCGGGTCTTCTTGGCAAACAAAAAACATGTATTTTTTTCAGTATATGTCTATGGGAAAGAATGTCAGAAAACATTAGAGTTGGGAAAAGAATTAAAGAGGGTGAAAAGGGTGGCGGTAAATGTTATTGCCTTGCAAAAATTGTTGTACTAGACGTCCTGAAAGAGTTTTAATAGCAACAACTAAAAAACATTATAGAAAATATAGGCACATGGACGAGGGATCAAATGAATATCGTCCCATGGTATATACATTCATTATCTGTTTTAATATTTATTGTATTCTGAAACTTTTATATTGTTTTATACATGCATTAATTTTTCATGATTGTTTGTAATTATAAAGTTAGATTTTCCCCCTAAATTTATGCACAAAGACCAAGTAGTAGCAGAAATTATGTTGCAGTACAAGATGAAGAACTTGAAGCAGATAATGAAGATCAAGTTAATGATCCCATGGAAGTAGATGACAATAATAACATAGTTCAAGATGATGGGACAAATCAATTGATTCAAGACTTATTCAGTCATCCAGATGAGGATCATGGGGACAATAGTGATGGTATTTATGATGAACCTCTGATTGAAAAGGAAAATAAACGACTTTATAAAGGGTCAAGAGAAAATATTATCTCCACTACATTGTTGCTGGTGAACTTGAAAGTTACGAATCATTTGTATAACACTTGTATGACACAGATCCTAAGGTATGTAATATGTTTCTTCACATCTACATAAAGGTTGAATTTTCCCCATTTGTTTTAGTGTTAATTAATGTGTAAAATAAAAATGCAATATTTACAATTACTATTCTTTACATTAACTATTTATTTTTTATGTTTTAGATTGTTAGGTGAATTTATGTTACCCTCGTAAAATATTTTACCTCGCACATATCGAGATTTACATGCCATTATGAAAGACATTGGAATGGAGTATCAAAGTATAGATGGATGTCCTGATGATCATATTATATATTCTGGAAAACATGCGTTGAAAACAAAATGTTTGGTATGTGGTTTCAGTAGATATCAGACCGATCAAGTAACAAAAATGGTCCCTCGAAAGGTTCTCCAACGTATTCCCATAATTCCACGTTTGCAATGACTGTTCAGGTGCCAAAGCATAGCACAGTTTATGGATTACCATGCACAAAAGAGAATTGAAGATGGCGTTCTTCGAATGCCTACAGATGGTTATGCATTTAAGGAAATTGCTGCAAAATGGCTAGAATTTATAGATGAACCTCCTAATGTTAGGATTTCATTGGCAACTGACGATGTTAATCCATTTGGAGAGCTTTGATCTGTTTACTCAGTGTGGCCTATTTTTGTTATCAACAATAACATTCCTCCTTGGATGTCAATAAATAGGGAGAACATAATGTTGACAATGATTATTCCAGGTATTTGTTTACATTAATTTTTTGAATTTAAAATTTTCATTTTTTCTCTTTTTTTGCATAACATCTTTTATTTATTTATTTACGTATATATACATACCGTGGTATTATTTTTGTGTAATTTCAAACAATTAGGTAAGTACCAATTTAAATATATGAATGTGTATATCGAGCCTCTTATCGACGAGATACTAAAGTTATGGGAGGGCATCACAATGTATGGCATCTGTAAACCAATTGGGCAGAAGAGATTTCAATGTCATGGAATAATTTTATCGACAATTCATGATGCCACATGACTAACACATTTTTGTGGTATGTAACGTTCCATATTGTACGCTTGAATAATATATAATTAACTAATTATATCATGCATGTTGTTTAAATAAACATTTCGTATATATATTAATAATTCACATTAATCCATCTGTTGCAGGTCTTTAAACAAAGGGTAAATTTGCATGTCTAATTTGTGGTCCTAAGATGAAATATTGTTGGTCAAAAAGTTCAGGAAAGGAGGTGTTTGATGAGTATAGACACTTCCTCTCTAAGAACCATAAGTATCATACTACTGAAAAAGATCTTTTCAATGGGAAACAAGAGACTGGACTAAAACCACAAAGAATGACACCTCGCCTATGGAAGTTGGCATATGACATAATTAATCCTTGAGGTACGCATTTTGTTTATATATCCTAAATGGAATCATGTTTTGAAATTTTATTTTAATTATTCATTTTATTTTACCGCATTTGATAAATAGTTTTTTGATTTTTTTTATGCTTCATCAATGTCGTCATCGTGAAGGTAGTAATAATGGGCTTCCATGAGGAATGAAAGTTTATCCCACTCAATTCATGAGGTTGCCTTACTATAAGGACCTAAAAAATAGTTCATTTATTTGATACAATGCATATTGGGAAGAATGTGATAGAAACATTATGGCGAATCATAGATGGCAGGAGGGATAAAGAAAAAAATGTCAAAATTTGTAATGAAATTTGGGAAGCCAATCATGCAATGCAAAGTGTGATCCGATCAAATAACGATGGATACCAAAATAACCTTCCATGGTTATTAATAGAGCAACAACGCAATGGTGTAAAATAGGTCATTCAAAAAATTAAATTTCCCATAGGTTTTTGTTCAAACATAAAGAATATCTTAACGAAGAAAGGTGAATTTGGTGGGGTAAAAACACATGATTGGAATTCCTTCATTAAGGTAATTAATAATTTTAGTATTCATATTTATATATTGGTCGTATACATTTTTTGAGATTTTTATTTTTTTGTCTAGTTTTGAACAAGTATCGATTCGTTTTAATTGTTATAGTATGTTCTATCTCTATCTCCCCCAAACGACTTTGACAACAATGCCAAACAAGTTATATATGATCTCGGAAAATACATGAGGTAAGTAGCTGCAATATATATGCAAAAAAAAAATCAATTTTTTGTTGTACTTGATGACATGTGTTTTACTTGTAATGTAATATGTATTTATATGTTTTGTTGAAGCATGTTATTTTCTTGCATCATGATATGTAGATGGTTGTCATTGAAATAAATCCATGAAGATGATATAAATTATTGGAAGAGAGAAATTCCTCGGCTAATGTGTGAAATGAAGAAGTATCTACCTCCAATATTTTTCAATGCACAAGAACACTACCTCATACACCAAGTTGAAGAGATTGAAATGTGTGGACCTATACACACAAGGTCAATGTGGATGGTGGAGAGGCACTTGAAATCATTGAAGGCTTTGGTTAGTCAAAGAGCATGTCCTGAGGGTTATATGGTGGAGGGATATATGGTATATGAATCCATGGTGTATATTAGTCAATATCTTCCTAAATTAACAGCACAAGCTATGGATGCAGTGGATTGCATTTGGGATGTGAAATCCATCAAAAAATTTGAAAGGGAGCAATTGTTGGGGAAAGGTACAACGAAGAAAGTGAGAGGTAATTAAATTATGGATATTTTTAATAAATATAAATTTCTCATTTTTTGTGTATATGATCATACTCATTTAATATTTATTCTTTCATCATTTATTAATATTTAGCATGGTTATAACTAATATTTAATATTGGTGAATTGTGATTTTTGATCGGTCAATTGCTCAAGATTGGGATGCACTACATTTATACATTGCAAACAATCTTGATTGGATGAAGGTATGGATTGATAGATGTAAAGAACGTCATGGCGATAGGTTATCATGGAAATAACTGTCTGAATTGGTTAGAGAAGCTCGTCGTAATGGAGATTCCGATGTTACACAAAGGAAAATAGATTTATCATATTGTTTGAAAGATGGAAAGGCAAGCAAATTCACCCATTTTATTCAGTTATTTTATATTATATTAATGTGACTGTAGGTGTGTTTTTTTCATATTATACTTTCCAAGTTATATAAATTTGTTTATTATTAATTGACAATGCATCTTTTACATGTCTGTCATATTGTAGTTGAAACACCACAAGGCTATGTGGTGAAATGGTCGTAAATTTCGCATCAAACAGTTGGATGAAACCAGAAAAACTTGTGATAGTGGGATAACTACAGTATTCTAGGTCACTAATGTTTCCTCTAGGAGTGACAGACGTTCTCGAGAATCTGAAAATAGATACTATGTGTTTTTGAATGATATAATTGAGTGTGACTTTAATTCCTTCAAATTAGTTTTGTTCGATGCCAAATGGTATAGGTTACAAATGCATGAACATGATGAGGAAAGAACTGTTATTCAACATGCTACCAAATTTCCGATGATTAAAACAACATTTTTTGAAAAAACAAACGACTGTTATGTTTTTCCAAGTCAATGTGAACAAGTCTTTTACTCAAAGGTTCCAGGTAAGAGGGATTGGTCATTTGTTGTTAGATATGATCCAAGAGGAAGGCCAATAAAGTATACTGTAGATGAGGAAGATGATATTGAAGAAGAAGATGATGTAGAGCTAGAGTAGGAAGAATATGGGTTGACAAATGAAGAAGATAGAGAATATGAACCAGGCGTAGGAGACAATGCGCCAGTTCTTGATGATGATATCGATGAAGATATGCTCAAAAATGACATTGATGATGATGATGATATCATCAATCCTTTCAACAGTGTTTCTGAACTAGATGATGATACAAATATTGAGTTGGATGATCAAGAAGAAGATACAAAAGAAGGATGATAGAAATGTTGCATTGGTCGATGAGGTACGTAACTAGATATTTTAATTTGTATGAATTATTCTCTTTAAATAGTTTTTAATTATGTGGGTTAATTACATGTTTTTAAGTTTTATTTCATTTTTGTTTTGGTAGTTTCTATGCATGATTAAAATGTTTCTTTTTTTTGTTTTCTATTTTATATATTGGGTATTGGGGAATTAAGAGCGATGTGAAGGG
>ML798191.1:142100-168641 GCA_009831015.1 Picea engelmannii
TAGTACAACATCAACACCACCCATGGGTATAGCAATCATTGGACTATTCATTACATATTCCCCCATAGTAAGATTGATATTATTGCATTTTCTTGAGCAATTGATAGTTCCTCCATCTGCAATCATTACTTGAAACTCTGGTGCTGGATATAAAAAGCAATTGAGATCTTTGGATAATTTATAGTGAATGAAATTATAAGTACTTCCAGAATCAATTAGGACTATTAGCTTTTTATTTTTGATATATCCTTTGATCTTGAGGGTTTTAGGAGTGATAATTCCAGCCAATGCATTATACGATATCGTGGGTGTCAACACTTCAGACGAAATTGATTCTACGTTTTCATCTTGAGATGGTTCTTGTTCATGTTCTTGTTCTTCTTCCTCTTCATAATCTATGTATAATAATTTCTTCTCACCACACTTATGTCCCTTACTGTACTTGCTGTCACAATTAAAGCATAAACATTTTGCTTTTCTTTCCTCTAATTGTTGAGGTGTCAACCTTGTAGGTAGAGGTGTTTTAGAAGAAGGAGCATTATTCTCTCTATAGATGTTAGGATTGGTCCTTCTAGTAGCCATAGGCATATTTTTACTTTCAACATTTCTTGCCACCCTAAATGCATTCTCCAATGATTTGGGTTCCCAAAGGCGAACCTCATGTTGAATGTTATATCTTAAAGTTCCTATGAATACATCAATCAAGTGCTCATCTGGAATATATGTTACCTTTATATTCAATCTTTGGAAGTTCTCAATGTGCTCTGTAACTGATCCCTTTTTCTTGAGATTTATCAATTGGCTAAAGAGGGTATTTCTCCTTTTATCCTCATAGTGTTCTATCATTTCTTCCGTGAAAATTGTCCAAGCGACGAGTGATTTACGAGAGAAAAGCCATCTATACCATACAAATTGATTGGGTTCTAAATATAAAGAAGCAATTCGTACCTTTTGTGTATGTGGAACATTATGTAGATCAAAGAATTTCTCCATCTGAAGTATCCATGTGATAGGGTCCTTGCCATCAAAATTCTGCATATCGATATTAGGAATGTGGTTGGTCTTCAACCCAAAGTTAGAGTTTCTCCATTCTTGATTCACCTTCCTTGTGCCCTCATCATGAATTTCATGGGATACATTTTCACTTTCAGGTGTCCTCTCTATTTCGAAAATTTTCAATCCTTCCATGATCTCCTCTTTTAAACCATCCATCTTAGTATTTATTGCCTCTAACTTAGCTTCCATCTCTTGTAGTTCATCTTTTGTTACTGTCTTCTTTTGTAAATCATTTATGTCCCTACACATTTCTTCACCTTCATCAAGAGTCCAATTAGGATTTTCTGGAGACTTATTTGGTGTAGAAGTTCCCTTTTTGGGTGGCATGTTGGCCAAGTATCACTTTTGAACCTTGATTTTGATGTGGTTCTGCTAGACAATCTTTCTTCTATTGTATCTCCAAAGTTTCGGCCCTTCTGGGTATGAATTTTTTTTGTTTTGTTTGTAGTTCTCTGATATTTCTTCTCTGCAATGCCACAGGTTTGATCAAAATTGGATGTGCCAAGTGGAATTTATGGTAACTTCCCCACAACTTTCTGATTTTTGACCTTTCCAAGAGATCTCACTTGTATAGAATGCCCCACACAAAATAAATGATATAAAATTATGAAACTCATACCAGAAATACTACAGATTGTCCACTATCCAATGAAACCAATCTCACTCAATTTGGATACTCTAGGAATAACTTATGATTGTTTTATGTGGAACACCTTCTTGAGACTAGTCAACAGGACTAGTCAGATACCCTCTCTTCCACAGGGTGTATATACAAATTTAAGATGACCCAGAAGCTGAACGTTTTACCATAGATATCATACTAATTTCTATGAATAGC
This sequence comes from Picea engelmannii, assembly GCA_009831015.1. Lineage (NCBI taxonomy): Eukaryota > Viridiplantae > Streptophyta > Pinopsida > Pinales > Pinaceae > Picea > Picea engelmannii. The sequence goes on from ML798191.1 coordinate 143,995, forward strand.
CTCCGGATTTCAGGGTCTGAAATGTTACATAAATTTTTTTATAGTGAAAATTATGCAATGACTCAGTTCAGGATGATTCCATAACCCTATCTTTCACAAGATGTATCTTTGAAATTATAAGGCCTCAGGAGATGAAATTGTAACCCAACATACCTTGATCCGTCTACTAAATATCCTACAAGTTGTTCCTTCTGAAACATTGTAGAAAACAATTTATAGCGAAAATGCCAAGGTGTCTCATATGTAGCAGCAAAACCCCAAGACCTTGAGCTCTAATACCATATGTTAAGAACCAAATATCAATATAGCATAGAAAAAGCTTAGAATAAGTAATCAACACCTTGAAAAAGAGATAAACTTAGATAATAAGCCTCTTCAAGGGGGCAACCTCCTTATTCCCACATAAATGTACAATTACCAGATGATTCAAAATGAAAATGTCTTCTTGGTATATATAGGAGACTAGGAGGTATAATTACAACTAATGGACTAAAGCCGACATAAATAAAATAACATTACTAATATAATATGCCCTAATTAAGGGGTAATGAGCCACTATTTAGGGCTTAACAGATATTTATGGAGGTTGAATGATTTTGGCAGGTACTTTAAGATCTTTCTTTGTCGATTGAGGGAAGCTCAAGACTAACAGAGGGCCATACAACTGAAGAGAAATACGTGGGGCCAACCATTCCAACTATACTGTTGAACAGTTCATCAGATTAGGTGTGATTGCTCCTTTCAACATATAAGTTTATATAGCCATCAATTCTAGTTATGTTTAATGTTTTATGAATTGTTATGTTCGATTTCTAAATTGAAAAATCACCATTTAGGTATGTACAATATTTTGATTATGTCCTCTAGATATTATGGATCTGTCAGTGTAGTTTTATGGTTAACCAATGGATAAATCTAACATGAATGTATGGATAAATTCTAACATGAATGTATGGCTCCGAACATGCCGCAAAAAATGGTAGTTTCTTTCTGGTGACAAGATATTTGGAGGAATAGAACCCACTGAAATGAACATTATGGCCATTTGGAGGCTTAGAGATTATGAGATTGCAGTGCACTCAAATTGAAAGGACCGTTTGGATTCCGAGAGATAGAGATATTGTAATGAATAGTTTTGAGGCCCAGACATCATGAGATTGCAGTACACTCCAAATGGTGCATTGCAATATCACATCTTTCCACCTCAAACGATTATTTAAACTTAGGTGTATTGCAATCTCATGATTTCTAGGCCTCCAAATAGTTCATTGCAATATCACTATCTCTCTGCCTCCAAATGGTCCTACTTTACGTAATGATACAATTTTTCTCCTTTGGTACAAGATGGAAGCTAAGTAGTATGTCTATCTATCATTGAGAACTTTAGGCATCTTATCACTTCCTTCTGGGAAGAAAATGTCTTCCAAATGGTAGGGTTCCTAAGGTATCATCCTTGCTCAATGCTTGTATTGATCCTTGGATATATTCCTTGGTGGTTGATATAAGTCCCTAGATGTGTCTAGGGCCCCTGGATGTGTTCCAGGGAATCCTTGCTCAGTGCTTGGATTGATCCTTGGATGTCTTCCTCGGTGGTTGATATAAGACCCTAGATGTGTTCTAGGTCCCCTGAATGTGTTCCAGGGAACCCTTGCCTAGTGCATGGGTTGATCCTTGGTATTTTACCTTGGTGGATAAGACTCTAGATGTATTCTAGGGCCCCCAGATGTGTTCTGGGGCAACCTGGTCTTTGAACAGGTAGATCTTGGTGTAATACCAAGATGTGTTGATGTGCGATCCTCTTCCTCTCTCCTGAGATGGTCCATGAGACCTAGGAGTTCCTATCAAGATGGACATGACCACATTGTTGATGGACCCCTTATGCAGTGATGATAAAGTTTATAGGTCATTATGAGACTCATGTGGACATGTTTTTCCATTATGGACCCCCCCTTGAATTTCTCTTAAAAGGTACCCCCTTGTTGTTTTATGTGATTGAGGTTTTATTTATGTGATTAGGGTTTTATATGTGTTTAGGTTTTTTAATATTAATATTAATATTAATTAACATTTTAATTAATATTTATATTAATTAAATGCCAATATTTAATTACAATTTTAAATTGCCCTAACCCCTCTCCCTAACTATAAATAAGACCCTACCCTCTAGCATTCTATTACACTCACACTCACTCACTCCTCACTCTCCCATTTGCTGCAACTACCTTAGTTGTTCTCTCTTGATGATGGTGTGGCCTCCTTTTTGGACTATATTTTCAGATCTAAGTTTTGTTTGTTGCAGTTGTATTGTGATGGTATGTACCTTGGAAAAATTGTTCCTAAGTCCTTATGACAGGGATCAAACCCTAGAGGTTTGATCCATGAACCTGAAACTATTTCTGAGCATATTATAGAGGTTTTCATTGACACATGTGACAGGTACATCTTTCTTAGATCAGGAGGTAAGCTTGAGGTTTTTCTTTTCACTTGGAAATTTTGTTTATACTCATAATTTAATTTAGATATGTTTATTTCTTTTATCATATATGTTGATCTTGTGAAAAAAATAGAAAGGAATTATTTGTTTCTATTTTTCCCTAATTCTAATTACAATTTTCCTATGACTTTGACCAAGGGCACACTACTCTAGGAAGCCTCCTCGCACCTTCTTGTGACCATTATTATTTCTATTCTTAGCCTATACCAAACATCACTAAACAAAACAATGCCTAGAATCATACTAATCTCTCTATTACTAAGCTCTTGTTATGGAAACTACGTGATATGGAACTCAAGGCATAACTCGTATCTATAGGTTATCGAACTCACTATGAAGCTTTTGTATGATTAGAGTGGTATCATTCTTAGGAAGATGCAATATGAAGATTAAGACTAACTGACTTATCACCTGTACTATACCAATCTTATTGAGGCAATGACATCAATGAATATAGGAAAGGTGATTGCCTTGTTTCTCTAATAAGCTGCCATTACATGTTACCAGTCATATTGCTTTCCCATATTCATGCCTATTCAATAGTAAACCTACTACTGGAACCAATGTAGTTTGGCAGTAGAGTTTATATAACCATTGCATGAATGATTTCCATTTAATTTATACTCATATGATCTAATATCATGGACTAGTAAAACCTGTATAACCTTATTTACTCCTATTGTGTGATGTATGTACCCGATGAGTTCAATGAATATGGAATAAAGGGGCATCTGTTTTATTTCTGCATCTATTTTATATTATTTCTATGTGATCCTCTTTTTTCTAACAAGAAACACCAAACCATAAAGGTAAGCAATAAGATCATTAAGAGATAAGGGATAAGTGGTGGATAAAAAGGACCTAGTAGTGAAGGTCACCATTACATGAGGGGCTGGTCACTAGGCAAATAACTCCCCAAAACTACCTCTGTGTGAACATGTGAAATGTTACTAAAGTCTAGTGAAGCTTAATTAAATGTATAAGTTCCCCACAAATGATGTTATAATGATCATCATTATGACACACGTTACAAGATTACATCAATCTACTAGACAACATTCTAACATATCTCTCATCTAGAAATGAAAAATCCCAATGCATACATCAATATGGATCTTTAAGTTTTGAAGCTAGCCATATGAATGCTTCTTTGAATCTATCCATATGAATGGATCTTTAATTTTTTCAGCTTTATGATTTGGTACAACAAAATTTAGGAAAATTTCTAAGTTCATGAGATGTGACAGGAACATGTGTAAAGAGATTGAAATTGATTGTTATTGATTGCAATCAATAACAATCAATTTCAATGTCACGCCACTTGTTGAGTTCTATATAATCCTCTCATTTATTCATATGATTACCCACATTTTATAGCACTTAATTACAATTCAATAATTCAACCCCAAAGAACTTACCTCATAACACTATTTAACTCTACAAACTCACCTCTATATATAGTGCACCATCGGAGGATCGATGAAGGGGGTCGATCTTGAATATGTGATGATAATTGTAGACAACCCATAGGTAATGAAAATCTTTGCAAAATCATGTTGGTTTTCATTTTTCGAGAGGTTACAAGGCTAGGACCTAGGAATTGGATTGGAATTTGCTAAAACCTTCAACGGTAGGAGGGCATTAGTGCAACAAATTACCCTAATTGTAATTGAAGAGTTCATCAGTTGATCCATAGGGCTCCCCTTGCAAGGTGGAAGGTGGTTGAATAATTTGAAGCTACCAGTAGATAGTTATCCTCAATTTCTAACAAATCCCTCTCCTATGCCTAACATATGAAAAGGAATTCAAAGGGAGTTGTTGATTTCACCTTGGAAAGAGGTAGATTTCATCATCCAAAATTTCATAACTTGTGAGGGGAGGTAAAACATGGTGTTTCACTACTTTTTCAAACTCATGATGCACCTCAATAATGAAGAAATCTTAAACATGACATTCTTCTTGCTCAAAAGCCTACCAAAAATGGTTTTCATGGTTGACAAGAGGGAAAACCTTGAGACAATGTAATACCACCAATGTATGATAAATATGTTGATTATGATTGAGTTAGTTAGGCTTCATATCAGTTGGGAATTGTTTTTAAAAGGACTAGGGAGAAAACCCAGGGTGAGGGTTATATTGCCTACCAATCGGCCTAGGCACGATGGAAAACAAACCCATGCATCTTCCACCTCAACCCCTGGTACATCTGCTGCTATGGAATCACATCATCACTATGATATGAGGGCCTACAAGGCACTTACACTTCCAATGTCACAGGAAAAGGAGGTTGTGGAATTACAAGTGGGACCTACTACAAAACTTGTCATTGGTCCATCTCCAATCTCCATCTCCTCATCTGAGTCTGATAGATTAAAGGTTTTATAGGCTCAAAGGTTTTTCTCTCTAGAACGACAAGAACACCAATCCAATGATGAGCTAGTAGGGGTACAATTTCCAAGGTCCTCATCTCCATAATAGCGGGAAGGACAATTTGATGACAAATGAGGGAACCTATAGTCTCCAAAGTCCTTGTTTCTAGAGAAACAAGAGGTGCAAGTTGATGATCATGAATTAGAAGGCTTACATCCTTCTAGACCTTTCTCTCCACCATAAAAAGATCAATTTGATGATGAAATTGATGGATATTTTCATTCTCCTAAACCTAATCCACACCCAAAGCATGTTGGACTGGGAAAAAGAAGGAGAATCAAAGGCAACATAGGAAAGTCCAAGTTTTGAATGAACTCTAAATAACTTCATTTCTATAGCCCTAGTTACCAAGATTTATTAAAGGATAACATAAAATTGAGGTTTTAAAATCATAAGATAAAGATAAAATTGGAAAGAAACAGGTCTAGGGTTCCAAGCAATAACCCTCTAAATTCCTTATTAGAATCCATTGACTCAAAAGAGTCATAAATGGACAAGGATAATTCTTATTCAGAAGAATGTATGAAGCTAGTTCATCAAATAATCCATATTGTATTGGATGACATCATGGTGAATACATATGCTTGTATCCAACTAAAACCTAACCTACCTGGATGGCGAGATAAATATGACCTATTTTATCTTGGGATCATAAAGGAGAGATATTATCAAGTGATTGATAAACTGACGGAAAAATGCTCCTTAACATATTTAGTTTGGGAGGAGAAGTGGAAGCCAAACTTTAAAGAGTGTAAATCATAATTGATGCAGGCACAAAACCGAAGGCAACATGCCTATAAATTAGCATTAGAGGCCCTAACTTGTAGGTCATCACATCGAGTTTACCCCATATTTTTACATGAAAGATGGACTACCTTTAGGCTTCGATACCTAGAAGCAGAAAAAACATATGAGATCAAACAACCTCAATATTTTATCAATATATTTCTATCTTGTCATTCTCTTGATCATAACTTATTGTGTGAACTATATCATTTCAACTTCTACTTGCAAGACAGTTGTCGGTGGAACCCCAATCCTTATGTTGGCGATATCCATCTCCAAGCATTTTCATCATTCATGTTTAGTGGAAGAAAGCTACATAATATTATATCAGGATTGAAGGAAATTCAAGATTGATCATTTGGTATCAGTATCCCCTACCATCGGTTATAATAGTTTATTACCATAGGTTGTTATGATACCTTGGAGACTATGCAATCATTAGATACAATCAAATATACAATATCTCTAATTACCAAGAAATTGTCAAGAAACATTACTTGAAAGCATTGTTGATTTCCTGTGACATATGGGAACAATTTCCTAATTACTTGAGGAATAGGAAACTTGTGGGTTATCCATATTTCATTTGATCCCTCAACAGAGAAACCTTTTATATAAACTCTATAATAATACATGATGTTAGGTGGCTTGGCCTTGGATTTCACTTTCTGCTTCTTTGGTGTCCTATTAGGTTTTACAAGTCACCCATCAAGTAGGTAGAATGAGAAGAAGTTATGCAAGGGACTCAAGTAGACATAGCACTTGGATTTTATGGTGCAAATGAATTTGGGCATCTATCCTTCAATTGGGAAGAACTTCACTCTGGTTCTCTTGAACAAGAATAATAGGTTCCATGAGGACATGTAACACTTTTGGTTGAGGGGAGATGATGGGCTCATGAAATGAAATTTTTTTTCTACCTATAACTATCTCTTTTTCTAGCACAAGAACCTAGTTTAAACCCTAATCCTTGTTATCATCACTACTTTGTTGTGTACATCTCACAGGGTAAGGAGGATTGAAATTTAGTTTTCTTTCTTGTTAGCGTGATTAAATTTAGGAAGGTTGTGAAATTACTTGTGTTTTAGTGAATGATGAAGGATGTTGTCATAATATATATGTCTAAATAAATCTCGCTAACACAACTTGTAGCAGGAATTTCACAATCTATTTCACAGAGTATCAAATGTCTTCACACAGTTATGACAAGTTGATGCAGACCCCCCTTCTCCCCTCAGGGCTGCACGACCTCTCGGTCTAGGATCGTTCACATCAAGGAGTCATATCGACTCTTTGGGCCTTTGATAGACCCCAATTAAATTACATAGGTCCCCTTTTCGGCTTTTGGTGCAGGTCCTATGATACCCACAACCTCTCCTTATGTGCTTCTGAAATACCAAGTTTCAGGTGCTAGCTCCTTTTACATTATCCCCTTCCTACATGTGACCTCGAGCTATGACCTCTCATAAAAACATGATTGTGGGGTGGGCAAGAGTGGTTTGAGACCCACCCACTTTTCTCCCCTCAATTCACTACAAAGTACCATGTATCCCTTTGGCGATACTGTGGTTTCAATTGCGACCGACTCTAAAAATTTTAGATTCCGAACACTTTTTGGACCCACAATTAAGCATGACCATTGATCTCCAATATGAGGCGATGCCTCTTGATCAAAGGCTATAATCTGTCTCTTCTTTCCTTCCTTCTCTCCATATCACACATTCTCAGATCCTTACGATCTATCGACGTGTGTCCCTTCCAAATCAATGGTCGTAATTTTCTTCTCAATTCAGGTTTCAGAGTTTTCAACTCTCAAAACTTACTTTCTTTGCAATGACTATCTTCCAAAGTGGAAGATCTACTGAAACTTGTCCATAGTAAACAAACAGCTCAGATGAAACCTTGCTCTCCGCCTTCGTAAATTCTCATTCAACACCCTCCTTCCTTTTTCGAAGTGACCTTCCCTACAATGGTAGATCTCATGCCACGTGTCCTCCTCAAATCGAAAGTCCTAGCCCACGGTCACATGTAGGAAGGGGCTAATGCAAAAGGATCTAGTGCCTAAAACTTGGTATTTCAAAAGTGCGCATGGAGAGGTTGTGGGTATCATAGGACCTGCACCAAAAGACGAAAAGGGGACATGTGTAAGTTAATTGGGGTCTAGAAAAGGCCTGAAGAGTCGATCTGACTCCTTGACGTGAACGATCCTAGACCGGGAGGTCACGTAACCCCGAGGGGAGAAGGGGGGTTTGCATCAAGTTGTATCAGAACTTGATTTCATCTGTAGATTTCAGGCAAAGGAGATAAGAGAGATAGTTTGATATCATCAACTGATATTAAAGCTTAAAATTGCTTGCAGACAACAGGAAAGGGAAAGAGAAGACAATCTGACTACATTAAGTAGTATTAACAGCTGAATTTTGTCTGCAGATTGTACGCAAAGGTGAGAAGGTGAGTAGATATAATCTGATGACATCAAATGTTATTAGAATCTAAATTTCACCTGTCGACAGCAGGTGAAGAGAGATAGAGTATTGATGCTCTGTAAATATTGTTTCAAGGTGCACAACAAATGGTAGATAGCCAGGAGGGATGATGACATAAGATATGGCTACTGAAGGCCATAAGTGTGGTCGAGGAGCATACTGCAAGTAGGAAAGTAAAGAAAAAATTGACAAGGAGCTCATTGAGATAAGAGAAAGAATGGAAGAGATGACATTGAAGATGCAATAGGAGACAAATCTACATTGGAGGTATGAATGACCTCTGAACAGGAAGGTAAAGTGGCATGTTCAAAATTTGTTGGCCAGAAAGCAACAACAAGAGTTGAGGAGGTGGCTGAGGGAAGTTGAAAACCTTAATGACATAGAGGAGAAAGTGATTCACACATGTGAACCAGAGATTGGGATGAACCTCAGTGATGAGGAAGAGGTGAGATTAGTTAAAGGTCTCATAGACTGCTAGGAGAGTAGTGATGGAAATTTAAATTGCCAGGTGGGAAATGAGATGAGATCAGTTGATCTCATAGAATGCCAGGAGGGTAGAATATAAATCCTAGATTTCTAGGTGGGAAAGGAAGAAGAGAGGAGACTATATGAAATTCTCATGAACTTAGTTGAGAGCTCATATCAGCAAGGAGATTCGATGGAGGAGGATAAAAAATGCATTCTGATCCTTGGGGGAATTTAGATATTCCTACCAATTAGTCCAACAGAGTCTAATACAAGTGTTGCACATGAGGAGGTGGTGCAACAAGAATCCAAGAAAGAGGTCATGGGGCCAAATGCTTTTAAATTTAATTGTGTCTATGATGCAGGTGCAACAGAGGAAAGAAAACTAGCAAGAACTATCAAAGAGGAGGAGAAGGAGAAGACACTGATGTATTCCCCAACAAAAAAAGAGGAGAATTTAGATGAATTTCTCACTTAATGGGAGCAAGAGATGAATATTTTGGAGGATTGGTTGGACAATCCAAAATCAGAAGATGGATGCCAGGAGACAGTCATGTAGATTGTAGGAGAAGAGCATTCAACAAACTTGCTAAAAAAATTCAGCCTGAGAGATGAATAGGAGATGACTGCAACACTGGAGACTGCAACATAAGAGGAAGAATACAACATAGATTTTGCTGAGTTGTATGAGAAATTTGAATCCCTAGAGAGAAGGGTGATAGTACAAGACATGCACATCCAACATGATAAGTTGGAAATGAGTGGAGGAGTATACCATCACGGGGAGCAGCTGGAGGAAGCTGAAGATATGCCAATAAGGGAGATCACATGAGTCAATCTGTTAGAGGAGGAACTTGAGCAACAACTCAGTGGTGAGACTACAGAACTGGAGTCTGCAATAGAGTGGATAGATAGTGCCATAGGAGATGAAGATAACATGAAGGGTCAGATTGATCAGATTGGTAAGGAGGAGAAAGAGCACACATTACAATGTGCCCAAGAGATGGAGAAATAAGAGCATTGAGTGGAACTGCTAAAAATTTCAGCCGAGGAGATGAACATAAGGTGACTATAGAATTGGGATCTACAGTAGAAGGATATGAGCATTCAAATGAATGGCTCGAAAATTTCATCCAGGAAGTTGAGCAAGAGATAACTCTAGAATGTGAACCTACAACAAAGGAGGAAACAAAATATAGCATGGATCCTGTTGATTTGTGTGAAGAGTCGGAGGCCTTGGCGAGAAGGGTAAAGATGCAAAGGCATGTTATCCAACAAGTTATGTTGGAAATTGATGGAGATAATATGCAACAGAGCATATTGCAGGAGGAAATCCATCCAGTGGGCTAGTCAGACAAAGAAATAGAGGAGATAAAGAGATTGATTATGGAAGCAACACAAGAAGTAGACATCAGAGAAGTATGGGACAGAAGAAAACCTGCAGGAGCAACAAGGCAGCATAGACAACAAGGAAGAGGATCAAGCAGACAACTCCAATTTCAGGTTTGGGACCCTGGAGGATCTCAACAACATAGTAGAGGGAGCCATGAGAAGGAGATCAAGATTTTCACATCAGTGGAGAGACAACTTGGCGCCTTAGCACGCCTTTGAATCATTTTAGAATCTTAAACGCTGGCGTTTTTCTACAAATATTTTTCTTTACTGTTTGAAAACAACATCGTCAGCAAGAACACATGGAGAGATAACTTGGAGCCTTAGTGCACCTTTGAATCATTTCAGAATCTTAAACATTGGCATTTTTCTGCAAATATTTTTCTTTACTGATTGAAAATTGAAGAAGATCAAAACGCTTGGGAGCGAATGATCTAGGAGTTTCACTCCTAGACTTTAATGTAACGAAAATTAAGTAACTATAAGTTTTTTATTCGAGAAGATAAGTATTCGAAGGGAACTCTAGGAACCTCCTGGTATATGTAGATGGATTGTATGCCCAAATGAGGCTGCTGGAGGAGTTATGTTACTGAATAGGAGGTAGCTACAAGTTAGTTAGAAATCCTCAGAGGAGGAAATAGGAGATAGAATAGTTCTTTGAGAGAGATTGAGAGAGATGAGAATTTGTTAAAGTCCATCCCGCACATATTGTAATCAGACATTCATCTTAATAGAAAGAAACCAATTTTTCCTGCATATGAACTTTTTGTGTGTTATGTGTATCTGATGAATGTTATCTGTGTGTGTTTATGTATGTTGTAGATGCATGATAGGTTTCATCTGCAGTAGGAAGATATATTCCTCTATGTTTTCTGAGTTTGAGATATCGTTCTGGGTTCTTTAGAATGTGTAAGGAGTGCACAATAGAACATTGGAAGTTCTGTAGCCAACACAAGGAGTGTTCATTAGAACTTTGTGGAGTTAGAAAAGAACATGCTAGGAGGGTGCACCAGAGTGACAAAAACTCAAGGGAGGACTCTAGGTTGTTGAATACCTTATAGGAGAAGATGTGCAGAGGAAACATAGAGAGACAGAGTCACTGAGAACTATGTAGAGCTCTATTAGGTGGGAATCAAGTAGGTGCAAGTGTGCACAAAGAGAACTCTCTGTTGAGTTCAAGGAGAAGAGTATTGGAGAAAGATATTCATAAAGTTCCTTAATACATTGGAGGAAGACCAATGAAAAGAGTGCACCATGCCAACACTTAGAAAAGTGTTGCAAGAAACCATTGGAAAGACTTCATCGAGTGCAAGGAGAGCGCCGAGGCATGAACTTGTTTCAAGTTCAAAAATCTCAAAAGGAAAAGAACAGAGCATGCTAGGAGGGCACCATAAATATTCTAAGGAAGCATAAGGGTTGAGTCCCTTGGAAATCTAAACAAGTTTGAAATCTTAGGAGGCATAGTGCAAAGTTGCACGCAGAGTGCAAGTGTGTGCCAGGGTCAAGGTTAAATTTCATTGCCAAATATCACGAGGAAAAGCATAAGTCGAGACTCAAAGTAGCCAAGCTCATAGGATAAGGTTCAAGGATCGAAACCTTTGAACACTTAGAAATTTCCCAATTTTGGGAGAAAGTGAAAGCTCAGGAGGAGGAGCAACAACAACTGTCATATCAGCTGCAAGAAGAGATCTGGACCATCATATCAGGGTCTAGGATGAAGGAGGAATGCACGAGGAGAAGAAATAGATCCCAACCATTGGATCTAAGCACAGAGGATCGACAGCCATCCGATCAAGGTAAAGGGAACGAGCCTTAACCCTTTGTGTGCATAGGAGAGTGAGCTTGCCAAAGTCTTGAAGTCCTGAAGTGATTAGGGACCATTCATTGTCAAGAAGGGCAGGTGGTGCAAGATCTACAATTTCGGAAGTTCTTAGATTAAGAGGATGCGAAATAGCCGAAGAGACGAAATAGATCTTGGTCGTTGATCGCCAATGGGGTTACGTGTCAACAAATACGAGGCTTCAGGAAAAATCACTTCGAAGATTTCAGTGGAGAGTTGAAACTCCCAAAACCTGAAGTCCAAAGTGAATCTAGACCGTCATATCTAGAAGGACGTGTGGTAACAGATCGTGAGCTTTAGGAGGAAGCAAAGGTGGAGTGTTGAAATTCCTAAAACCCAAATATCCGAAGTAGTTGGGGGTCATCGATGTGTAGGAGGACACGCATCAACCGATTGTGTACTCCAAGTAAAACGCTCCGAGAAAAAGCGAGCGCGGAGAAGTTGAGAATTGAGATTTCTGAAACCCGAAGATCCGAAGCAAATCATAACCGTCCGATTAAGAAGGACACGCGACCAAAATTTGTGGAATCCGGGTGAAGACCCGAAATGAATCGTAGTCGTCAATCTGCAGGAGACACGCGTCAATAGATTGCGAGCTTCAGATAAAAGTATTTTGGGGGAAAGTTAAAGTTGAGAGTTGAGATTTTCTAAGTCCGAAGTCCCTAGGACCGTTGTTTTGAGGAGGATACGTGGTAGGAGATCTACCATTGCGAGGAAATTCACTTCGAAAATGGAAGGAGGGTGTTGAACGAGAATTTTTGAAGGCAGAGAGCATGGGTTCATCTGAGCCGTCCATTTTCTAAGGAAAGGTGTCAGCAAATCTTCCACTTCGTAAGATAGTCATTGCAAAGAAGGTAAGGTTTGAGAGTTGAAAACTATGAAACCCGAATTGTGAAGCAAATCACGACCGTTGATTTGAAAGGGACACATGTCGATAGATCATAAGTATCTGAGAGTGTGTGATCTAGAGATAATTAAGGAAAGAAGAGACATATTGTAGCCATTGATCAAGAGGCATCGCCCGAGATTGAAGATCAATGATCACGCTTAATTGCGGGGCCAAAAATTGTTCAGACTCTAGAATTATTAGAGTGGGCCGCAATTGAAATCGTCAAAGGGATATGTGGCGCCTTGTATTGAATTACGGGGAGAAAAGTAGGCTGGTCTCAAACCACTCTTGGCCACCCTGCAATCATGTGTTTATGAGAGGTCATAGCCCGAGGTCACATGTAGGAAGGGGCTAATGCAAAAGGAGATAGCACCTGAAACTTGGTATTTCAGAAGCGCATAGGGAGAGGTTGCGGGTATCATAGGACATGCACCAAAAGCTGGAAAGGGGACTTTTGTAAGTTAATTAGGGTCTAACAAAGGCTTGAAGAGTCAATCTGGCTCCTTGATGTGAACGATCCTAAACCGGAAGGTCTCACAACCCCGAGGGGAGAAGGGGGGTCTACATCACACGTTGAGAAAGATACCAAAGAATTATGGAAACAATGAAGAATATGCCAACTTGTTGTTATTGAGGACAAAGTACTATTCATGTCTAGTGGCATCTATGCATTCAAGTCCAGGATGTTGCAAAAATTTGTGCCTATTCTTGTCTAGAGGAATTGATGAGTATGCCAACCTTCAACTGATCTAATATTGTACTATGAAAATAGAGCCACAATTCCTACATGCTTCAAGGTTTGATAAGAAAATGAATTGAGTTTTTTTATCTGTTGGATTACCGAGAGGGGGGGGGGGTGAATCAATAATAGTGTAATTATAATCCTTTTTCTACAAATAATCCAAGTGTTATATCAATGTAGAATTCTTATCCAATAATGAGCAATAAGAAATGAACAATCACAGACATACATAGTACACCAATGTTTTATGTGGAAACCCAAATTGGGAGAAAACCACAAAATGATTTTCCTTATATGTATTGAAGAATTATATTCATTGGAAGCACCAACTTCCTTTTCTTTCCAGCTGCAACTAGAAGGAGGCTCCAACCCCCCAGTTTCTTAGGCTACAACTTGAGGGAAGCTCAAACTCCCTAATTCTCTGGCTACAACCAGAAGGAGGCTACAACCCCCTAAGTTCTTCGGCTACAACCAGAAGGTGGCTACAACCACCTGTCCTTGCCTTGTCCAACCACCCTGAAGTAGAAGTAGAATGATGTAACCACTGTCACACTATCACTGTGAGATATACCACTGTAAACCAATACCAATAAACCTTAACCATGCAACAACCATGCATCAACCTGTATCTCAACCTATAATCAACATGTACCATAAACAAGTGCATCAACCATGCACCAACCTGTAATCAACCTGTACCATAAACAAGTGCATCCAACCATGTACCAAGTATGTACCAATCATGTGTCAACTACTAATCAATTATGACTCATCAATATGTACCAACATCATCAACTATACACCTCATGTATGTTCTAACTCATCAACTACTTGTCTCAACCATGTACCCAACTTGTACCTCAACCAAAAGCCCTCATCAATTTCATCATAAAAATATGATTTGTAACTCTGTAATATACCTGGTGTATATGATCACATGCCTGCAAACATTCCTTAACTTTAAACAACAAGAGACTAGCATTTTCATCAAACTTTTCTTTAGTCTCACATGACTAGTTTTGGATTAGTCAACAACCCTAACTTGAAATAATCATAAATTTGTACCTGTAATGAAAAAATATATGAAACTGAAACAATGTTCTTCAGTGTTTTTTATGCAATTCCTCCAGGTTTCACTACTTGGAACCTCTCAGAAAAGGAGTTATAGCAAAAATGGCATACCTTGCTGAATTCTTGCTAATTCTAGAGAGCGACCTTGTAGAGCGTGCCCCACACAAAATGTTTGTTGAATCGATCTGAAGATGTTACATAGAATGCTACAGATTTTACTCTAACCAAAACATTTGTTCTTACTGAATTTGGATCTTCTATGAAGAAGTTATGATGTTTTTACCCGAAACACCTTAGAAAACATCATCAAAAGAATTTATCCTTCCTTGAATTTCGGCCTTCTTTTCTTCACCTTCCCTCAGAAATTCATCTTAGATATCCTTTGGTTACCTCAGACACCTATAGGTATTCAATATTCTCAAGTGTGATTCAAATGAGAGAGCCTTGCCTCTTATTTATACTCTCCAAGTAGCTTCCTTAAAAACATCTTCTAGGTCACTTTGCCCACTTTCTTTATTTTAGGGTTAACCCACTTCTAATTTCTCCATTAAATTTATTATTTAAATAATTTATTTTGTCTTCACTTTGAATTATATTACACTCATCACTTAAATTTATTATTTACCTTCTAAAATCTCTTAAACCACTTTGACTACTTTGACCTTTTGGGGTTTCAAGCCAACATATGAGGGTCCTCCAACTTCGTAAGGCCATAACTCTCAAACCGTGAGGAGTTATGTGACGCTACACATACCACCAGAAATGGCATGACATGTACTATCCATATAGAATAGTATTACCTGAAAATATATCAAAACTCATACGATTATCCATCAAACAAATGTGGTTCCATTACCCAAACCTAGGTTCTCTAGCTTCACATGGTAATACCTCTCTAACCATGAGGAGTTATGTGATGTTCCACATACCACCAGAAATGGCGTGAAAAGAACTATGCATCTAGGATAGTTTCACTGAAAAATTCACTGTCCTTCATCTCATTATTCCACCATTAAGCATGGGTTCTCTCACTTCGCAAAGCGTCTTCCCGTGCAGTATTTCACCATAAGGGGACCACTTTGGAGTTCATCCAATTTTACTTCTTATCAACCATGACAAGACAATAATGAGTCATCTTTACATCAAAAAATATTGGGTCCATTACCCAAAACTTGTTCTATGTGGATTTCTTCAAGGGTTGACATCAATGACAACCAACCTTAATCAACAATCTCCCCCTTTGGCATTGATGGAAACACTCTGATGCAATACTGAAATCATATCACTCATGCTCCCCCTGGAACCATGCCTTTTTCCTCTGTATCTGATAAATATTCTCCCCCGGGAACCATGCCTCTATCCTCTTCCTTTGTCCTATGCATTTGATAAATCTCTCCCCCTTTGTCATCAATGTCAAAGGTATCTTTCCATCCGAGGTTTCTCCCCCTCACTGAACTTTCCTATTATGGTTCTTCCTCGTGTAAATATAAGACATATAAGATAAGCATTAAAAAAACATTCATTTTGGAGTATAAATAACTCCAAGTCTCCGACGAATATATTCAAAGGATTCCCATGGAAGTGGTTTTGTGAAGATGTATTCCACTTGTTCTTTTGTGCCCACATACTCAACTCTGATGTTCTTTTCTGCAACCTGCTCTCGTAGAAAGTGATACTTGATTGGAATGTGCTTCATCTTGGAGTGCATCACCGGGTTCTTTGAGATACCGATGACACTTGCATTATCACAATAGATTGGAATGGGCTCGTCTTACTCAACCTGTATATTTGTTAGAGTTTGTTTCATCCAAAGAACCTGTGTACAACATGATGTTGCTGTAATATACTCCGCCTTGGTTGTAGATAAAGATATTGATGACCATTTCTTGCTTAGCCATGATACTAAACACTCACCCAAGTAGAACATTGCTCCACTGGTCCTTCGTCGGTCATCAATACAACCTACCCAATATGCATCTGTGTATGAAATAAGTGATAGATCCTTTCCTTTTGGATACCACAATCCAAACTCTTATGTTCCTTTGAGGTATCTTAAAATCCTCTTCACTGCTAACACATGTGACTCCTTTGGTGCTTCTTGAAATCATGCCACCTGTCCAACTGCCTGCATTACATATGGTTTAGATGTTGTCACATATAGTAGGTTGCCAATCATTGACCTGTATTGCCTCTGATATGTAGACTTCGAATCATCATCTTTTCTCAACTTGCAACTGGTTTGCATGGGAGTGATAACTAGTTTGCAATCTTCCATTCTGAACCTCCTTAGAATTTATCTGATATACTTGGTTTGAGAAATAAAAATTCCTTGGTTGCTTTGACGCATCTGAAGTCCCAGAAAGAAGGATAATTCTCCAAGTAATGACATTTCAAATTCATTCTGCATATGTTTTGAAATTTTTTGGCTTAACCTGTCATCATCACTACCAAAAATAATATCATCAACATAAAATTCAATTAATAAAATATTACATTGACTTACCTTGATGTAGAGGTTGTTGTCTACACTTCCTTTTTTGAACCCTGCCTACTGCAGATACTTCTCCAGTCTAGAGTACCATGCTCTAGGAGCTTGTTTTAGACCATACAAGGCCTTCTTTAATTTACACACATAATCTGTGTTCTCTGACAATTGAAATCCTTCTAGTTGTTCAACGTAGAATTATTCTTCAAGTTCTCCATTCAGAAAAGACGATTTTACGTCCATTTGATACATTTTAATATTTTTGGAGCATGCATAAGCTAAAAACAAACATATTGCTTCCATTATGGAAACCAGGGAAAATGTCTCTTCAAAGTTGATTCCTTCAACTTGTGCATATCCTTTACATACCAATCTAGCTTTGTTCCTTGTAACCTGTCCATCTTCATTCAATTTATTCTTGAAGACCCACTTTGTGTTGATCACATTCTTATTCTTTGGTCTTGGAACTAACTCCCAAGTGCCATTTTTCTCTATTTGATCCAATTCTTCATCCATGGCCTTTTTCCAAAATTCATCCTTGTTGGCTTCTTCAAAACAATTTGGTTCAATTGTATATGAGAGTGCTAGGTGTGTTTGTTCTGGTGAACGGATTCTTCTTCTAGTCTCAACT
This sequence comes from Picea engelmannii, assembly GCA_009831015.1. Lineage (NCBI taxonomy): Eukaryota > Viridiplantae > Streptophyta > Pinopsida > Pinales > Pinaceae > Picea > Picea engelmannii. The sequence continues at coordinate 161,706 of ML798191.1, forward strand.
CCCGCATCTTTGTTTCCAATAATTTATTCTGAAGGATGATTCTTCTGTACTCATCTACTAGGTGTCTTTGTAGGCACTTGCTAAACTTCCTCTTTTTCTTCTGTCGGATTTTCTTCATCTTCCTTTTCTACTTCTTTTTCATCTTCTGTTTCTTCTTCTAAGGGTTGTTTCATTATTTCATTTTCTTCTTCCTTTGATTTTGGTCTGTCTGTTTCATCAATTGTCACGTTGATGCTTTCCACAACTTTGTTCAATCTCAGATTGTAACACTTGTATGATTTCCTTGTACTTGAGTAACCAACAAGTACTCCTTTGTCCACACGAGAGTCAAACTTTCCCATTTTTCCATCTTCTCTTTTGATGGAGCATTTGCTTCAAAAAACTATGAAGTGCTTCACATTTGCTGGTCTTCCTTTCCATAGCTCGTAGGGAGTTTTGTCAGTGTTGTTTATGAGCATTAATTTGTTTTGAATATGAACTATTGAATGCACTTCATGTGTCCAAAAAAAAATATCTGTCAATTTGGAATCCATTAGCATTGTTCGAGCCATTTTCTGTGTAATTATCATCCATTATGATAATGCTCCTTTGTCTCTGAGCCACTCTTTAAATCAATCTATGAATCCATTCTCTCGTCTATACTGTCTAAGAATATACTTGTGCAACTGTCCCTAATGATGACCCATTTATCACTCTACTATCATGAAGTCTTGATTAATCCATCAAATTGTACATCTGATAACTGACTTCTCTAGATCTGTCTTCTCAAACTCTGCAAACTGCTCGAAGGATGGTTCTTTGGTCTATCACAGCTATCGCATAGACTCCCCCTATCTAATATTCATATTACCTGGGAGTCTCTAAGATGGATGGCTCAGAAAAATTCATCCTCTGATTTGTATTCATTATCATCTTCATTGGTAGAATCATCATCATCTTCATTGGTAGATTCATTATCTCTCTGAGCTTCGACTTCTTTCTTTTTGTCTGTGGATTCATCTTTCGCTGCAATGCCTGAAAGTAAAATCTCTTGAACCTATTCCTTATTTACTCGTCCTTCCTTTCTTTCAGTTGTTTTCCAAACCTTTCTGTATCTGACATCTTTATTTTTCTCTGTAGAATTTTCTTAATCTCGTTTTATTGCCAATCTTGTGATCTCTGGTACCTGGTATTTGTTCACATGTTCTTCTTGTTTTCTTATCCATACTTTCTTATATCTGATATTAGTATTCTCTTTCATGGAAGTATCAATCATTCTTCTACAATCACCGGCTATGTGTCCATAGTTATGAAATTTGTAACACTCAATGTTACATGCGACCACATAGGCACTTATTGCTTGAACATTTCTTTTATAATACCTGCAATTTGCAACCTTATGTCCAAAGTTAGTACAATAAAAACAATGACCATAAAATAAATTTGCATACCAGGGGGTGAATGATCTTCTTTGTGGCATAGTCCTTCTGAATTTTTTCCTTGACTGATCATGATCATGATTGAAGCTTCTTTGTGGCTTGAACATGGACGATCTTTTTGAAGATGTATCTTCAATAGTTTTCCTAGATTCTAGTTGACCATGATTCATTCCTTTGAGTACTTTTGCATAACTCTTTCTATTTTCTTCATTCTTATTTTCTAGCAAAGTAGAGTAATTGTCTTCATTCTCTACAACTGATGTGGATGTTTCTGTCTCTTCAACGTTCTTGTTGAGCTTGATGATTTTGAATCTTAGTGTGACAACTTCTTCTTCAATATTCTCAACCTCTTCTTCTTTCTGAGACTTCATGACCTCTTATGTTCTCTTAGCTTCTTCAAGTTGGATTTTCAATGTAATTATTTCGTCTTCCAGTCTTGTCTCTTCTTGACCAAACTCTTCCTCAAGTTGGTTTAAGTCATTGGTTCTTTCCTTGAGACGATCCATCGATATCTTTTCTTTCTTTTCTTCTTCTTCCTTTTGTGCTACTATGTTAGCTTCTAAACATTTCTTTTGATATTCTAGAGATTCTTCAATTCTTCTGGCCTCTTCTAGTTGAGCTCTTAAATTCTTGATGACCTGCTGATCTTTTTCAGAACCTTGAACACTTTCCTTTTGCTTCATCAATTCTTTATTGGATGACTTGTTTTATTCTCTTTCTTTCCTTAGATATTTAATTGCACTGATCAATTTTTCTCTGTAATCAACTTTTTCTTCTTCATACTGTTCCTCTTCTGAATCTATCTGACATGATGAGAATATTTCTTCTTGTTTTGTATCTGCATCTTCTTTGGCATTTTGTGAATCTGCGATGGGTGAAGAATATATGTAATGTAACTTATCCCAAATTTCTTTGGTTGATGAACATTACCAACCGTTTCTCTTACCGGATTAGGTAATCCTTCCCAGATGAAATCCATTGCTATTTTTTTATTCTTCTTCAATTCCTTCTTGGCTGTAGTCTTTGCCCTTTTTGAATTATCATATCCTGTAACAACTGATATCCAAATATAATGTTCCTGTGCCTGCAAAAATACTTTCATCCTTTTGCTCCACATCTCATACTTAAAACTATTATGACCATTAAACATTGGTACTCCATTCTCAGAATAATCCATGATCTCCTTCCAGTGGTTAAACTGTTTCCTGAAGGAACCCGCTCTGATACCAATTGTTGGATTACTGAGAGGGGGGAGGGGTGTGAATCAGTAATAACATAATTATAATCCTTTTTCTCCAAATAATCCAAGTGTTATATCAATGTAGAATTATTATCCAATAATGATCAATAAGAAATGAAAAATCAAACACATACATAGTACACCATTGTTTTATGTGGAAACCCAAATCGAGAGAAAACCACTGAATGATATTTCTTATATGTCTTGAAGAATTATATTCATTGGAAGCACCAAATTCCTTTGTTTTCTATATGCAATTGGAAGGAGGCTCCAACCCCCAAGTTTCTCGGGCTACAACCCGAGGGAAGCTCCAACTCCCCAATTCTCTGGCTACAACCAGAAGGAGGCTACAACCCCTAAGTTCTTCATCTACAACCGGAAGATGGATACAACAACCTGTCCTTGCCCCATCCAACCACCCTAAAGTAGAAGTAGAATGATGTAACCACTGCCACACTATCACTGTGAGATATACCACTGTAAACCTTAACCATGCAACAACCATGCATCAACCTGGACCTCAACCTGTAATCAACCTGTACCATAAACAAGTGCATCAACCATGCACCAACCTGTACTAAACAACTTGTAATCAACCTATACCATAAATAAGTGCATCCAACCATGTACCAAGTATGTACCAATCATGTGTCAACTACTCATCAACTATGACTCATCAATATGTACCAACATCATCAACTATACACCTCATGTATGTGCCAACTAATCATCTACTTGTCTCAACCATGTACCGAACTTGTACCTCAACCAAAAGCCCTCATCAATTTAATCATATAAATATGATTTGTAAATATGTAATAGACCTGGTGTATATGATCACATACATGCAAACCTTCCTTAACTTTCAACAACAAGAGACTAGCATTTTCATCAAACTTTTCTTTAGTCTCACATGACTAGTTTTGGATTAGTCAACAACCCTAACTTGAAATAATCATAATTGTGTACCTGTAATGAATAAAGATATGAAACTTATATACAATGTTATTCGATGTGTTTTATGAAATTCCTTCAGGTTTCACTACTTGGAACCTCTCAGAAAAGGAGTTATAGAAAAAATGGCACACCTTGCCGAATTCTGGATTATTCTAGAGAGTGACCTTGTAGAGTGTGCCCTGCACAAAATGTTAGTTGAATCAATCTGAAACTGTTACACATAATACTACAAAGTGTACTCTAACCAACACATTTGGTCTTACTAAATTTGGATCTGTTATGAAGAAGTTATGACGTTTTTACCCGAAACACCTTAGAAAGCATCATCAAAAGAATTTATCCTTCCTTGAATTTCGGCCTTCTTTTCTTCACCTTCCCTCACAAATTCGGCTTAGATATCCTTTGGTTACCTCAGAAACCTATAGGTATTCAATATGCTCAAGTGTGATTCAAATGAGAGAGCCTTGCCTCTTATTTATACTCTCCAAGTAGCTTCCTTAAAAACATCTTCTAGTTCACTTTGCCCACTTTCTTTATTTTAGGGTTAACCCACTTCTAATTTCTCCATTAATATAATTTATTTTGTATTCACTTTGAATTATATTACACTCATCACTTAAATTTATTATTTACTTTCTAAAATCTATTAATCCACTTTGACTACTTTGACCTTTTGGGGCTTCAAGCCAACATATGAGGGTCCTCCAACTTCGTAAGACCATAACTCTCAAACCGTGAGGATTTATGTGACATTCCACATACCACCAAAAATGACATGACATGTACTATCCATATAGAATAGTATTACCTAAAAATATATCAAAATTCATACTGTTATTCATCAAAAAAACCTGGGTCCATTACCCAAACTTGGGTTCTCCAACTTTACATGGTCATAACTCTCTAACTGTGAGGAGTTATGTGACGTTCCACATACTACCGGAAATGGCGTGACAAGAACTATGCATCTAGGATAGTTTCACTAACAAATTCACTATCCTTTATCTCATTATTCCACCATTAAGCATGGGTTCTCTCACTCCGCAAAGCGTCTTCCCATGAGGGATTTCACCATAAGGGGACCACTTTGGAGTCATACAATTTTACTTCTTATCAACCATGACCAGACAATAATGAGTCATATTTACATAAAACAATCTTGGGTCCATTACCCAAACCTTGTGCTATGGGGATTTCTTCAAGGGTTGTCATCAATGACAACCAACTTTAATCAACATTATCATGTTAATTTTGTTTCAGGAGTCTGTGATCACTTATGGATTGCAATGTTCCAAATATCAAATATCAGTTTATAATTAAAACAAACCCCCAAGCATATAGGAGCTTTTTCATCCCTATTTTTGAACGCAAAGATACTTTGGTTGTGTTATATAAATAGGGCACTCTCATCTTTTTTTTTTTTTTGGGGGAGGGGGGGTGTGTTACATATATTGTTAATATTCTAACACTCTTTCACTTAATATATATGTCAAAGATAATTAGGGTGCATGATTTCCTTTTAAGAGTGTGTGGGAATTCTGTAGCAAGTGCACAAGTTGAACCTTTGAGGGGGGACACTCTGAGGTGAGATATTGTGTATGTTGTAGTTGTAGTTTAATTTTTCTTGAATGTTATTTATTTATTTTCTTTTAGAGTACTTATGTTGCATAAATAGGTTATTTCAATCACAGAGTTAGGAACCACTAATAGTTTCAAGTCTAATAAGCAGGGCAAAACAATGGTATCATAGGATTATGTCTATGATGATTCCTTGGGCTTTGTAACCTAGAAAAAAAATGATTTAATAACTAGTTATTTGGAATCTTATTAATTTATCTTTTTTAGGTAAGCTATTTATTTTATTTTTAGGTCAACTCTTGAGTGAGGTAAGAAGGTCCATGGAATTTAATAATTGTTGGTTATTCCTAGATTCACCATCCTATTGAAGTGTTGGTATTCTTAGTGAAATCCAAATTGTCTAGGAATAAAACCCAACTCAATCTCTATGGTTGGTGATATGTCTACATGTGAAAATTTATTGACTCTAGAAAAAGGTAAGAAAACCCATGGCTATGCACTAAAAAATGAATTTGAAAATAATGTTATTGTGGGAAATGTCTTCTAGAAATAGAATACAATCATTGCTATTTGCAATAGAATTAGTAAACCCTTGTTGGGAGTTAAATGCATCAAGGACTTAGTCCATGGTGACTTGGAGAGGTTCCTCAACTTGTTAATGGCATGAGCCTTGTTGGGAACCAAATCCAAGATTCCAACACCAGAATCAAAATCCTCTTCACTATATCCGATCTAAACTAATACTCATGGAACATAGCATCCATGGTTGTACAATAATAAGTGCATTTTTGTTATGGAATTTCACTTTGGAACAAGACAACAAGTTCATGTGGGGATTTTAGAATTTCCCATTGATTGTTCAAAGGAATGCCTAAATGGTATGTTGGGTCGGGTCATGGAATGCAGTTGGTTATTACTAGATTCACCATTCCCATGAATCCTTGACATTCTTAAATTGGAATTCAATCATTGGGTCCCTGTGACATCTTGACATTATTCAACGAAATGCAAGTCTTGGGCAGAAAACCTAACGTAATCATCTTGGCCAGTGTTCTACCTACATGTGTAGATTTATTGGCTCTACAATAACGTAAGTAGTTTGATGCAATTAAATCATTGCTAGTTATTCCCATGCCATGAATCCCCATGAAGCTTTGATATTCTTCAATGAAATGCAAGTTGTTCTAGGCATAAACCCAACTTAACTGTTGCTAGTGTTCTACCTACATGTGTAAATTTATTGTGTCTAGAATGAGGTAAATTAATTCATGGTTATGCAATAACAATTGGATTTAAATGTAATGTTTTGTGGGTAGCGATCTTGTAGAAATGCAATGCAATAATTAATAATTATTATAGAATTAGTAAACCATTATTAGGATTGATATGTAGCAAGCACTTAATCCATGTTGACTTGGTGAGGTTCTGTTGGCAGCCAACTCATTTTTTTTAATTACTAGAAAAATGCTGCCTACACCTCTTGTCTTCTAAATGACAAATCATCGTCGCATTAAGCTTCAAGACATTTGTTCTATTTTCGCGACAAGTGTAAATTGATTTTGTTTTGATTTTTCACAACTGAAAGTGTGAAAACACTTCCCTCGTTGTCTGGACTATTGTCGTCTTTTATTGATTTATTGAAATACACTTGACCATTGGTTTATCACTTCATTGCAGAAGGTTCTTTCAAAACTGTAGCCATTCACTTTAATTGATTTCTCTTTTGGGAATGTTAAGTTATGA
>ML798191.1:207597-230094 GCA_009831015.1 Picea engelmannii
TATATATATATATGCTTGGTGATAGTGTGCGTTTATAAAAAACATGGTTACATTATTTTTAGTTTAAAGTTGATAGAAAATAACCTTTATTTTTATTTTTATATAAAATATTATATTAGGTTGACATATTATTACGTTACATTCTCTTCAAAGGGAGACAAATTCTTTTTTATTAAAATTCAAAATCCTCATCTTCAATCCAAGAAGGATTAAACTTAAAAGGACCAATTAGCTTCCTCTTAACTTTGGTAATTTTCAAGAATATTGGAAAATGATTAGAATCACCCCCAGTGCCCACCCATTTCCTAACGTTGAACTGGTCATCCATTAACACTTCTGAAAATAAAAATTCATCTAACCTCTTTGCAATCCTATCTTCACCAACCCCCTTGATTCAAAATTTCCATATTGAAAAATTTATCTGAGAAATCCACCCTATCATTATAAGGCATGTAGACATTTAGCACTATTATCACCTTGCCCAACTCTTGGGAAAAAAGAATAGTGACCAAACTTGAAGCATAGGGAAAATTATTAGGGAAATATATAGAATGAGCCCACCGCCTAGTAATTAAATCACCCAAATGACCATGAGCATCGATAAACGAAAAATTCCAATCTACTAACATCTTACCAAACGCAAAAACTATATTACCCCCATTCCCAATAGTTTCTTGCAACAATATGATATTTGGCTTGTGTCTTTCCACAAGTATTTTAAAGGAAAATGTTTTCATGGAACTACAATCAATCCTGAATATTTAAGGGGTAAGAAAATCATTTTCCACTCTTAGAAAGGTGTTCCATTTCTCTAAGTACCCCTATTATCAAAGATAACTTCTTAAACAAAACTCAGTGGCTGCCCTTTCTTGAGCCATAGACAAAAAATACTTTGTACCTTAACTTAATATTTCACCTATTTTCCATTATTCAAGGCCAATCCACCTTCAACATCCCCTCCACCAACATCCATTGAACACTTTCTAATTCTTAGATTGTACCTTGAACCACTAATTATCCTATAAATTTTCCCTTTTGAAACATCACTAACCCTAGAAAAGAATGCATATCTAAAACAAACTAAATGAAAGTAAAAATCCAAAAAAGGTTTAATGGATAAAGAAAATGGAAAATAGGGGTTTGGAAAAACACAATGCCAAGGAAAGGGAAACTCATTACAAAAGTGCTCCCTCATACAAATGCACTCATGCAGATGAATATCTTACATAACCTCACATGACTATGCATGCCACTCATGAAGTTAAACCCCACTCCATACCATCCATCATCACACATGATCCTTGATAAGTTTCAAGGGAACTACTTCTCCTCCTAGGTATTGGCACATGTAATAGGGGATAACCATAACCCTCCCATACGTAAACTTGGAAAATTGTACGAATTCTATGAGTTATTGTGAAGTTTGAAGATGATGCTTAATGAGATATTCCTAATGACACTTACATTTGACATGACTCACTTTATATGTTGTAATGGACTTGTCTACATGCCTCTGGATTTATGGCTAGATTGGGTCACTTGAGCCCCTCCTTAGACGATGCATTTTTGAATGGCTATTGACTTGGATTGAGACTTGGTCCTTTGGAGGACATTGAGGGTATATTTGTACACTTTATGGAGTATGTCCCACCTAGTTTTGATAGGTGATTCCAATTCTTTGGAGGAATTTAGCTTATTTAGGACATTGCACCCTTGTCGATACATCCTAGCACCTTGTTAGAGAGGACAAGGCCACTTTGGATGGGGTGTCCCACCTTTTCATGATGATTTGGAACCTTTTGATGATATGTTACACCTTTTGGAATACAATATGTCACTTGAGGATGAAATGATACACATCTTGGAGGGAATGTTTCACTTTTTGAGTCCTGACACACTACTTTGGAGTGAATTGTCCACTCTTGGAGATCTTTCATGCCACATATGTGGCCTTTATCATGCATTTATTTGAGACGATTTGGAATTAGAGCACTTTTACTTCACTTTGGGAGCATTATTGGGGGTCTTTCTGACCTATCCACTCTTGTATGATCAATTATTTATGTATCTTGGACTTATCTCTAGGGTTTGTAAAGAGATAAATGCATATTTTATTTTCTTAGGGATTTTGCTATGAAAAATATTGTTATTTTAAAGATAAGGGTGCTAGATCTCTCATATAAATAAGAGAAACACTTCTCATTTGGATCATTGATAGAAGTGGTAGAGAACAATTATTTGTTTACTTTTATTGTTCTATATTTGCTATGGATGGATAACTAGACTGACTTATTGAGGAGATGTCTTGTGGGTTTGTTTCCAACTTTCATGGATGCTCTTGTTTAGGATTTTATGGATGAAACAATTTCTTAAGTAAGTGGTCTCACTTAATTTTGTTGGATTTTGTTTAAGGATGATTTAAAGTGTAGGTGTACTTCTCTAGTGGTGGTGGTGCACTCTCTTAGTGTTTGTCTTGAACATGTCCATTTTCAAAAACCCTTGGAAGATGACTAGTAGAGTATCTTCCTTTGAATCATCTTGAAGTTTTTAAGGCACTAGGTGGATCTTCTAGGGTTTGTAGTGGACAACCCTAGATATCACCCTATATCTACTTATATCCTCTCAATAGAGTCCTTAGTTAACTCCATATTCCCCCCCAAAATAGTAGGCACTAGTCTTCTCCCATATAGTCAATCAAAAATTCAAAACTTCAATGTTTGTCTTTGTTTTAGGGTAAATCTAGGGTTTGTTTATCTTACATTTAATTTTCAGCCATAAAAAACCATAGACGTCTAGGGTTTTCTTGCATATTTTTGACCTAAATTTTTAGGGTTTTCTTGCATGTTTTTGGCCTAAAATAATCTAACTTGGAAAATCATTATAGTTGGTTTGTATTACAAAAATTTTAGGGATAGAAATCTTTGTTTTATTGGTTGTTATATGCTCTAAAATTTTCGGAATTAATAAGTCATTTAAACCCTAGTTTTATCCATTGTTTTAGCACTAACTTTTACTTGTTTATAATCTACTAAAGGGATTGAATTGCATAGCTATTATAACTTGTCTTATATTGAAATTTTCTTATCTTTTATACAAGTTTTATAAAAACCATAAGTAATTTTCAGATTTGTACTGTTTGGGGATCATTTTGCATTGGATAATAACTTGGAAAATCCCCTTGGCCTTAAAGCACATCAAAGTTGAATACAAAATTTATCTTTAACAACCACATAATCCATAACTTGCTAAGTATACCTAGTTGGTGGTAAATTGGGTAGCTACACAGGAGGTCTTAGACTTGATTGTGTCTTCCTTAGGAGTCCTTGAAGCTACTAGGGAAGCCTCCTTTGTGTTGGATTTATCCTTCACTAAAATGAGGGAAGTTGTTTCCTAGGTGACATTGGTAACACTTACAATGTTCCACTAATTTTGTACCTTGTGAAGGCTTTGCATTAGGGTGGAATATTGTGTGATAACAATAACCAAATGTAGGAAGCTACTTCTCAAGAGTAAGAGGGATGGAATCCCACTTCCAATGTGAAGACAAAAAAAAATTCCACATATTTTTCACAATGAAATGAGAAATCCACTTGCTCATAAGAAATAAGGTACACAGTTTGAGCATAATCTAACATATCTTCCCATTTATTTTTCATCTAGTCACAAATGCTCTTCTTTCTACCTCTCCGACTAAATATTCTCCCAACCAATGTTGAGAAGCCTTACCAACTAACTCATGCAACTTTTTGTTCTCAAAGCCCTCTTTGGCATCCCCCTAGACCTTTTTCAAAACTCCCTCCTCCAAAAAAAACCCTTGTATGCTTTGTTACATAACCCTTAATACCATTTTCCTATGTAACAACACTACTACTATTCATTAGATGCCCTTTCCTTGATCACATGATTACCAACATTCCCCAACACCCCTCCAAACACCAAACCTTCCTTTACTTTACCAATAACTAGACTGTTGATCCCCACTCTAGGAGCCACCCCCAGGCTATCATAATCCTTCACCTTACTATTCAAACCATTTGGAAAATTCCAGAGAACTTACCAAAATCTAGGCTTCCAAAAAATACATGTTATGCATGCCTCGAGAACTGTTACTCCTTGCTTAACCCACCTCTCGATACTCGAAGATCAGAGTTACAACCAACCAAGACAAAGATACCAACCATTGAATTTGACTCTTTTCTAGCCAAAGGAGGATGCAACTCAACTTGACCCTCTTGGCATATCCCTTGAGGCTCATTAACCACACTTGTATCTTCACATTGAGGACACGTAACATTGCTTCGACGGAAAAACATAAAATCCAAATATCCTACACCACCAACATCAGTATGAGACTAACATTAGTATGACATAAATATTTAGGATCCCTACATGGAACTAACAAGACAAGAAACTGAAACAAAAGACTAACATCAATATGACATACAATTTTAGGATCCCTACATGAAACTAACAAGACAAGCACATCAACCAATTTATACCACATTTTCAAAAACACATAAAAATTTCCTTTTTTCCAAAATGATCTCGCCTAATTCAACACATCATTCTCTAGGAATGGAATGGACCTCATTCCTATCCACACACATTTTACTATTTGAGAAATTAAAATCTCACTCTCCAAAAAATCATGAGTAGTTAAAAACTTATTCATACTAGTCCATATTTACCATCACATCCACCAAATCTAGAACGAAAAAGCTCTAGTGCCATTTTGCTAGAACCTTAGAGCCATTTCCTTGCCCAAAGTTGTTTGATATAATGGCGAGAAACAATGTTTTTTCATCAATGGCAAGGTTTACCCAGCCAAAAAGGTTTACTAATAAAAAAAATTAATTTAATTTATATGTAATGTACAACGATATCCAAATAAAGTTTAAACACATTTCTTTTGTAAGGAATGCACATTTGTTACTACTACTACTAATAATAATTTATTCCACATTGGAGTATGAGACTTGTTTGTGGGATAAGGGATCTCTTTCATGGTGATTGACTGTACATACTCTATCTCCTCTGGATTTGAACCTATGATCTCCAAGAAGGAAACAGGTGTTTTAAACCATTAGACTCACTCATGGTTTAATCCAAATGGAAATGTGTATATATAAAATAATGATTTATAAAATTTTAAGAATAACTTAATTAGTTAAGTTAATGATGGTGATGATGATGATAATGATGATTAATGGCCACTGAGACAAAATTGGTCTATCAGACCTTAAGAGGGTAAGGGATTACTTGCAAATCTTTAGAATTTTGTTTTTGTGCTCGAAAATCATTAAGAAAAGATTTCCAAAATCACCATAGTTTTGTTGAGTTAAAAGGTTAGGAAGGTTGGTAGTGTAACAAATATTTTGAAATTGGGATATAATCTGGGTATATGCTGAACAATCTAAAAGAAAGTGCTTTTCATCTTCAACCTTCTTAGTGTCACAAAAGTAATACACTCTTTCATCCCATGACATTTTAAGAATTGACCAATACCCAACTTCACTATAAAATTAATGATAATTATTCTTCTCTTAACAATACTTATTTTTTTCTTTACACAACAAATTAAATTTATAAATTGTAAATTTGTGTTAAATTATTTACTTATAAAATTGTTTTTATTAAAAATTAAAAAAAATAAAAATAAAATTATTTTTAAATTTTTAAATATTAATATATATGGATATTAAAAGATGTAATCCTATAAAGTGATGAATTGCTCCATGGTAAATATTGAAAGGAAACAAATGGACACCATGTTTTGTGGAGATAAAGTCCTCTGCAATAACCTTTATGACTCACCTATCTTTAAGAGTCACAGTAAGATGATCCTATCCAATATCCTCTTGCATTCATTGCACCTCGAGGTTATATATATATATATATATATATATATATATATATATATAATTTTATTTTATTATTATTATAAGTATGATGTTTATATATTTTAAAATATTATAATGTATAATAGGTAAGTTTTAATAAATCATGATTTTTTTTGTTTGTTAGAAATGTTTATTATTTGTGGGGTTAATACTTTAACTGTTAGTTAAAAAGTTATAATTCAGGGGTATTTAAGTTATTAAAATTATTTGGGGATTGCATCAGTCTAGGCTGCATCAACCCTTAACATGGTTTGATTTTTGGGTGTCTCCTCTTCACTAAATGCACCATAAAGGTATTGAACTCGGGTCACCTAGCAAACGAAACCCACATCTCAACTGGTTGAGCTAGCAAGAATTAACAATATCCCATGATTTTTATGTTAATGATATTATTTATAAAAAAAGTAATGTCTTATATTAAAATAATGGTTGATTGTCGTGTAGTGAGTATTCTTACTTTGTCTTCCCATGTTTTCTCAAACATGTTGTTTGGGTGTGTATGTGTGAAATAGTTAGATACACCATCTTGTGACATTTTAGAATAACTTCTATGACTATAAAATCTCCTCTCTTTTTCTCAATATTCATATAAAACACTTCATTCATTGTTTGCCATCAATTTACATTAACAAACAATCAACATAGATAGATCATCCATCCACATTGTATACACCATCATTTGCGACTTCCTCTCACCACGTTGGTGACTATAAACATGGTTGGGTGACCACATAATGTAGAAATATCTTTTAAATTTTGCATTTCATAACACTTAGAGTGATGCCCACCATGGCAACTCGACAAGTTGAAAGCATAGGCTCTACAAATCAATTAGCCCTTCCATATATATATGAAGAACATATGTGCTGAAAGGCATGCCATGGACTCCCTTCTCGAAACCATCTTCATTGTAGTATGGCATGCGTTTGCAGAGATCTATTGTTGTGACATAACACCCAATCTCTTTGTTAACTAGAATACCCCTAATACGGGTGAAGGTTGATGCCAAAGAGTATTGGAGAGGGTCCATTATGTGGATGACTTGTAGACGTTTTGTTTTCTTATTTCATCATATTTTATCCATAAAAAGTTATAGGGATAAAAGTTGAAGTGATAAAATCAACTTAACAAAGAAAAATACGATAAATTTGTTATAAAAGCTCTGGTTAGTTAACTAAAGATATTTGAACAAAATACAAAAATACTTTTGTATGATATAATTGTTTTGGTGTATGATATATATGGTTTTGGGCTTGAAAACCCATCGTTAATAATTGTGTGAATACAATAGTTACTGAATAAGAATGATGTGCCCCAGTTAGAAATCCATGAAAGAATAGCCAAAATCAATGAAAGAATAACCAAAATTACAATGAATTTTTATTGACTTAATAAAAGGTATATTTTAGGATTGGATTTTAATATAAGTTTTTTTTTCGCCCAATAAATGGGGTGTTTAAATGGTTTAGATAAAGCTTTTAACTTGTTTAGAGATATGAGGACATTAATCGGTATTGGCAATGACTGTGTTCCATGTAACTATGATTAAGGAAAATTCCACCTTCAAACCATACTAACAACTCTCTCGAGTAATTTTTATCCTCACCTTATTAATCACAAATATTTACGATGATAGGCATTCTCATTTTGGAAATAGAATGGAGGATGCAAGATTGGAATTCGATATTAATTATGGGATTAATAGTTCAATGAGAGACCAATTTCAATTTGGAGATCCATTTCATAGCTATAGTTGGTGAATGGAAATTATCTAGTAACAAATGAAAAATATATACGACTGAGGAATAGTGATCTGTATCGATATTCACCATTTACTACTACTAATATAAATGCACCATTATTGAACTTTGACATTATTTTCATTCACTATCAACTAATGACCTTCATTCTTTCAAATGATGATGCATGGGTTGATCTACAACACTATTTAATCCTCCAAAAAGGTGACCAAGCAACATGTTACAAAATCCTCCAAAAAGTTGACCAAGCAACATCTTCCAAAAGGATGAATGACATTCCATCACACACAACATTCCTAAAATCAACGTTGAGGTGGAGAGTCCAATTTTTACTTTTGTACATGGAATTGAGTACAAGGTGGAAGGCATAGTTTACAAACTAAAAAAGAGGACTCTTATATTTTATATTTTTCATGTTTATAAATTTTATCTTTCACCTTGTTTACATTATGTAGATTGTATAAGGATGATTGTGGTTGTGGTCGAGGAAGCAAGTTCAAATCGAGAGGGGGGTAGGGTATGTATACCTCCGTAGACTTTACCAGTAAAATCGTTGGGTGAAGGAGGTCTCATACACCAATTTGGTGTCTGGCTTGGTTGTGACCTTAAAAATAATAATTATTTTTATTTTTATTTTTTTTGTAAGTAAGTATTTTGTATTATATATAAAAGACCTTCTGAGAGTCAAAATCAAGAGTACATAGACTGAGTCAATCGGTTGTAATTACTGAACTTCTCCAGAAGGAGAAACCAGTTCAGCCAACCGTATAAAGCAAGTATCAAAATTTTCTAACAGTCCTAGAAAAACCAGACAAATTAACTATCATGAGAGCCACTAGAGCTAAAGTATGGAACAAGCTTTGTATAATCTGGCACATACTCTGGCAAGAGGCCTGGCCAGGGTTCCTCGATGACAGGTGTCCCGCTGGTCGTCCACTGCATGTCCGTGGCATCATTGCCCTTGTCCTCGTAAGCTGCCATCCTGACACTTGCCGTCGAAGTGTGCGCCTGGATACTGGTGCCTTTCTCCTCCGCTGCTGCTACCAGAACTGCATCTTTGTCAACACCTTCATTGCTTGCCAGGGTCTGCTTCCTCTCGAGAGCGGTCATGGGCATTGGTTTGCCTGCCTTCCCGTCAGACCGCGGGCTCCCCTCTGTAGCATCTTGTTGATGGCTGCTCGCGTGGTCGCTTGCAGTGAGAGGTGCGTCACTGGAATCCTCAGGGGAGGCTTCAGGGGGGTTGGCGAGAAGCTGAAGAAGGACTGACAGCCTTCCCTCCATTTTTTGAACACGGAACTGGAGTTCGTTCACTCCATCTCGGAGCTCAAAGACTAAATCATGCAGAATGGCGGAGCTTTCATGCGGTAGATTGGGGAAGGTCGTCTTCGTTTTGCTGTGGGGTCGACCATGGCCAGGCCTTCCGTAGGGTGAATGCGCTGAGGCCCCGCCCGACGCCGGGGGAGGAGAGGAATGCTTGACGGAAGGATGTCTCCCTGTCGGGGTCCAGAAGGTATCAATGACAGCCAGACAGTCAAAAGCTTGGGTGGATGAACTAGAGGGCGAGGAGGAAGTGCGGGGGCGCCGAGGGTGCCAGGGAGAGCCCCTGCGCAGATGCATTCATTGTGGTGGCATGGTGAGGCCCGACGTCTGCAGGAAGTCTGTAGAGACAAGGTTGAAAGTGAGGAATGACCGAAGGACCATGAAAATAACCACAGGACCAGAATCAAAACCAAACAGCTGAGCGATAACACAAAAGGGACGTTGCATTTCTATATTCATAATGGTGGTCGAGGGATCTTGGTTTAATGCCCCTCCCATCGACGTTGAATGCATATTAATGCTCGGGGGTGATGGCTGCAGTGGGCACGAGCCGAGCACATGGCTCCGTGCTCCTCTGGCCTCCCCTTTCCGCCTCTACGCGCCAGGTGTTGGGCACTAACACCCCATCCGGGTGGTTGTCCATTTCTACTGATTTACTGATGCACTGGTGGAGAATGGGATGCGCCTGATCTAAGGAAGCGTTGCAGAGGAGTTCTGGTCCCTCCCAGTTCGCCCTTATGTTAGCCAAGTAGTCCGCTACCTGGTTTTCTTTCCGTTTGACATGAGCCAGTATGATTACCTGGTTGGGATGCAGTAACGCTGCTATGAGTTGTAGCCCATGCGAGAGCTGCCAACTTGGAGAGATTTTGTCAGGGTCAGCGCCATTTAAGAGTTGGCCAAGAAGGTTGACGAGGATCTGGGAGTCGCCTTCTACCAGGAGCTGATTGAAGTTGTGATTCTTGGCAAGTTGCAGCCCCCGTATGAGAGCCCAAAGTTCCTCCACATTGTTCGTGGTATGGCCTAAGGAGCCTGTGCTGATTAGAAGAATGCACCCATGATGATTGTGAAAGACTGCTCCGTACCCCGTGGCCCCTGGGTTGCCTTTGGAGGCTCCGTCGAAATTGAGTTTGAGGAAGTCTGTCGGCGGGGCTGACCATGAGGAAGGTCTGGGGGTGGGGACATGGGTGGGGGAGTTGGGAGGGAGGGGAAGGGGAGGGAGGGGGAGCCAATGTTTTAGGATTAGGATTTCAGAGGGGGTGCCAGTTAGATCTTGTTCTATCCAAGGGTGGAGGTGGAGAGTTTCGAGAATGTTGCGGCGGTAGCTAGTCCAGCAGTGTTGCCAAGGGAGGAAGGTATTCCTGAAGAGCCTTCGATTTCTCTCCTTCCAAACCTGCCAGAGGACGAAACCGAGTGTCAATTGCCAGATCTGATTCAAGAGGGGGAAGTGAAATGGGTGGTCCCTCCAATCGGCGATGGTACTTGCAATATTGTCTCGAACATAATCCGAGGTGCGCATTATGAGCGCCATTTGATCCCAGATTTGTGTCGTGTACAGGCAGGAGGTAAGGAGGTGATTCATGGTTTCGGTTGCCTCCCCGCATAGAATGCACATTGAGGGTCCCACAAAGCCTCGCTTAGAGAGGTTATCCCAGGTGAGGATGCTGGAATGGGCCACCAGCCAAAGGAAGAGAGTGATTTTGGGCCAGTGTCTAAGATTCCAAATCTTTTGCCAAACCCTGCCTGCAGGTTCCATGCTCGATTGAACTTTTATGTGATAAGCTTCACTCGTGTTGTAGGTACCTCTTGGTCTATGTCCCCATCGAAGGATATCCTCTCTTGTGAGTTTGGCTATTTTCCGTTTGAGCATCTTCGTTTTATAGGGACCCAAGTCCACTTGGTCGCTTAAATGCAAGCTCTGTTTGTCCATAAGCCAATGCCGCCAAGTGTTGTCTTGCGAATCACCCCTCCAATAGTCTGCCACTGTCGCCAGGCCCGCTTGCATGGCTGGAGCGCTGATTTGGCCGGCCCATTCCTCCTGGTCCAGAGTGGGCCATTGCTACCAGGAATCTCTCCAAAATAAGGCTGTTTTCCCATCTCTAATTTCCCAGAAGGCGTGTTGGGTTATGAGGTGTCTGTTTTGCTTGGCAGCTGTCCAGACTAGGGATCCCGGTGTGTCCCCATTCCATCGTATGAGGTTCTTTTCCGCTATCGCCGATGCATATTTTTTCCTCCAGAGTTGTGCCCAAAGATCCCTTGGATTTTTTAGCCACCGCCACCAAGTTTTTGCGCTGAGGATTTTATTCATGATGCTGGGATCCCTTAGTCCAAGTCCTCCTTGCGCTTTGGGCTGGCAGATTTTGTCCCAGCTAACCAGCGCGATTTTCTTCCCTGTATTGAAACCTTGCCACAGGAAGTTCCTCTGCAAGCTTTTGATGGTTGTCTGCACGAAGTTGGGGGCGGCCAGCACCGAGAAGATATAGGTGGGGAGGGCCTGAAGAACCACACAGAGAAGAATGAGCCGGCTAGGAAGATTTAGAGTTCTAAGGGTCCAGGATGAGAGTTTTTTAGAGAAGGAAGAGAGCAGTTGATCCCAAGAGGAGTTTCGAAGGGCATTATCGATCAGAGGAATGCCCAGGTATTTGGACGGAAGGGAGATTCTTTGAAAACCTAAGAGGTCAGAGATATGTCTTTGGATCAGAGGGGGCATGTTAAAGAAAAAGATGAGGGATTTGTCCTTGTTGCAGTCAAGACCTGAGGCGTCCGAGAAGGTCAGGAGGATTTGGAGAATGGAGTTTGCTTCTTTAACCGTTGGGTTACCCATCAGGAGAGTGTCATCCACGAATTGGCTGTGTGAAATAGGGGGGGAGATACCATGCAGCGGTAGACCTTCTAGGTTGCCATTCCCTACTGCCGCATGAATACTCCGGCTGAGGCCTTCTACCATAATTATGAAAAGGAAGGGGGAGAGAGGGTCTCCCTGTTTGATTCCTCATGAAGGGGTGAAGGGGCATGAAGGGACACCATTGACGAGGATGGAAAAGAAAGTAGTGGAGGTGAGGTTCAGGATCCAGGTCACGCAGAGTTTCTCAAAACCAAAAGCAAGGAGCAATTCCCTCATGTATTCCCAGCTTAATTTGTCAAAAGCTTTGGAAAGGTCTAGTTTTAGTAGCATACCTGGTTTTTTGGTTTTCTGAAGAGAATGGATTACCTCATGCACCAGGATAACGCTGTCAAGAATTTGTCTGCCCTCGATGTAACCAGATTGTTCCGGAGAGATGATGGTAGGCAAGACATGCTTGAGTCTGTGAGCTATTACCTTTGTCAGAAGTTTATAAATGACATTACAGAGAGCAATGGGCCTGAACTGTTTTGGATGATGAGCATGTCCCTCTTTGGGTATGAGAGTGAGGAAAGTGGCGTTAAGAGCTTGAAGGACCTGTCCAGTGGCTCGGGAGTCCTCAATGATTTCCTAGACCTCCCTCCTTATCATTGGCCAGCAGTGGTGAAAGAAATCGCTGGTGAAACCGTCCGGGCCCGGAGCCTTGCTTTTGGGAGTGTCTCGCAGCGCTTGATCCACCTCCTCAATGGTGATAGGCCGAAGTAGAGTTGCGTTCTGCTCTTGGGTGACTAGGGAGGGCACATGTTGCATTATTTTGGCTATGGCTTCTGATCTGTTTAGGGATGGCTCGGTGAGTAGGTTCTTATAATAATCGGTCAATGCTGTAGCCATGTCTTCATGGTTGTATAAATGCTCACCTGTATCAGAGGTTAAATGCGTGATTCTGTTTGAATGGCGTCGTTGCATGATCGATTTGTGGAAGAACTTGGTGTTGCGCTCTCCCTCTTTGAGCCACTGAACGCGTGACTTCTGCCTCCATAATATCTCTTCCTGTGCTTTCCTGGTGCCCAGTTGTTGAGTAATTGCTGCTTCCTGGGTCTTTAGTTCATCCGTTAAGCCGCTCGTCCAGATCTGATGCTATATATTCTCCATTTTCTCTGACAGTTGCCACTGGGATTCAAAGATGTTTCCAAAGGTGTCCTTATTCTAAGTTTTAATGAGTTGTTACAGATTTTTTAATTTTTACTGAAATCTGAACATCTTGGAGCCCTATGTAACTTCTGCCTGTTCCCACCAGTCTTGGATTTTGGCCTCGAAATCTGGATGGTTGAGCCAGAATTGCTCAAATCTGAAGGGTTTTCTTCCTGGTGTAGCCGGTACTTCTATCCACAGCTGGATGGGCCAATGGTCCGAGCCGTGAGTGTTTAGTATGCTCGCCTCCATGGCCATACCGTCCATCATGAGGGAGTCAGAAATTAGAAAGCGGTCCAGTTTGCAGGCGATTTGATGAGAACCTGTCCTTCTATTGGTCCAGATGAAGATGCCATTGGTGGGTTCCAGGTCGATCAAGTTGAGTTTGTCGATTAGTCTGTTGAATTCATTGGTGTCTTGATCCAGGCGTCTGGAGCCTCCTTTTTTCTCTTCCAGGTTCCGAATGAGATTATAATCGCCCCCTATGATCCAGTGCTTGTGTCGGAGCAAGCTATGGAGATAGTTCAGGCTGCTGAGGAAGGTCTGTTTTTCCCTGGGGTTGGCTGGGCCATAAACATTAGTGATGTGACCCAGCTTGTTTGATCCTATGAGTCTGTAGTCGGTGGTGATGGACCATCTAGTAGTAGTGAATTTTTCTAGCCGTACTGTGGCTGGGTTCCAGAGAACAGCCAGTCCTCCCGCTGTGCTTGCAGCCGCTATTGACACTGCTTCCCCTTGCTTCCAGCAATAAGGGAGAAGCTTATTGAGGTCTTCATTTGAGCATTTTGTTTCTTGAAGCAATAATACATCCGGTTTCTCTGCAAAGATCAGATCTCGTAGCGACTTCTGTTTGCTACGACCATTGAGGCCTCTTATGTTCCAAGAGATTATCTTCATGATGGTGGGGGGGTGGGGAGGGGAGGGAAGTTGTCTGAGATTAAGTGCATTTGCCCTGAATTTACCATAAACTTCCCTATTTCCTGTATGAGTGTAGTTGTGGACTTTCTACCTCGTTTCTTGTCATCTTTTGGGTTTTTCCCTGGAGTCTTCGTTTGGCTGCCCTGTATGCCGAGGCTTTTGCTGGATCGCGCTGAGGAGCCTGCAGAGGAGTTGATAAAGATCTTGTGAACCTTCCTCAGTTGATCCTAAGGTATGGTATAAAGTTTTTGCTGTTGGTAGGCATGTTCGAGGTGTTCCAAGTCCACCCCGGCCAGATCTTGCTCTTCAGTGTCCATCTCTGTCTCCCCATCTTCGAGTTGCAAGGCATCTTTTGGGTTCTCTTCTATAGATTGTGGATCTTGGGTGGTTTTCTTTCCTTGTGGTTGCTTATCTTCCTCCTGTATCTTGGAGGAGGAGGTGTTGTCCACCGGTGGCTCCTTAGGAGTGGTGTTGGTTACAGGGTCCTCGGGTTGATCCTGTAGGACAGCAAATTTGTTACATGTGGAGGGATCTTTACTTACCTGGTTTTGTTGCCGTCGGCCAGCTTGTCTTCGTTTCCCTCCTGGTGGTGCAAATCCATCCTTGTCTTTGCCATCTTCAGAGTTTCCTTCTTTGGGGGCCTCATTGAGGGTGCATTCTCTGAATAAATGCCCATGTTCATGGCACTTTCGACATCTGAAGGGAATATGTTCATAGTCAATAGTTTGTATCCAGTCCTCGTCCTGGTATTCAAGGGTGATGGTTCTTGGTAGTGGTTTTGATATGTTTAGATACACACAGATACGCGCGTACGAGGTGTATCTTCTCTGCTTTGTAGCCTCGGAGGACTTTACATAGACTCCAATAGTGTTGCCTATACCAGCCAGGACCTCTTCCAACCAGAACTCTTGAGGGAGGGAGTACAGCCGGATCCAGACTGGAGCATGGGCGAAATCTTCTTTTTCAGGGCTGAATCTCTCGGTCCAGAATATTAGGAATAGCCTGGCCGAGTTAAAGAAATAAGGTCCCCCATCAAAGATGTGGTTGCGATCCTCAAGGTTATGCAGAATGATTGTAAAAAATCCCTTTGAACCTAACTGTAATTCGTAGTGCCCTTTTGGCTTCCACTAGTATTGTATCCATTTGATTAAATCCCTTTCTGATGGCCACAGCCCTAGAAATTTCCCTACCAGAGCATGGTCTCTCATATACTATTTCTGCTCCTCTATCCTGGGAGAGTTAACTATGTACTTCGGAGCGTGCGGTGCTTGAGGAATGCACTTACCAGGAAGCCAAGGTGGCAATGTTGTAGCAGGGGCTACTGGGTGTTCAGAATCAATGTCCATGTCGCGATCTTTGAAGGTACCGTCCGTGATGAGGGTTGCTCGCAGGTCCGGCGGCGACTCAAAGGACGCCCGCTTAAACTTTTCTCCGTCGCTGCCATTTGTTGTAGCTTCACTGTAGGAGGCGCGACTCGGCCTCCTTCCTGTGGAATCATGGCCCTCGCGGGCCGGTGAGTGTGGTCACTCAGTTTTCGGCTTCAAACCCTAAATCGGTAGAGTGTCTCTCTTTTACAAGATTATCTTACCTATAATAATTATTATTATTACTATTACTATTATTATTATTATTACAAATTTTTTTAAGGGTTGGAATTTATTAATATAAAAAGTTTGACTTTCATTGATATAAAATGTTAATCCATTTTTTGATAATTTGAATATACAGAAAACTTGAATTTGTGATGAGAAGAAGATCCTTATGTTACAACTTACTCAATGGTTTGACACTGTAATTGATAATGTACTCATCCTTAAGGTCTCGAAGAATATCCTTTTGCTACAACTTGAATGTAATGGTTTTTGAACTTGTATGTAAGGGTTGGTAATATATTTTTTTATATTAAAAAGATAGAATTTTAAAAAAGATAGAGTTTATAAATTTGTTAATTGAATTTAGTTCGAGTAATTAAGAAAATAAGTTGTTATCTTTTCCAAATTTTGAATTTAAATATTTAACCCAATCATTTCAATAACCTTGCCAAATTTAAAATTAAACAATATTCTAAAAATATATCTAATTTCCAAAAAAATAGAATTCATAAATTTGTTAATTAAATTTAGTTTAGATGATTAAAAAAATAAATTGTTATCCTCCCTAAATTCTAAGTTTAAATATTTAATCCAACAATTTTGATAACCCTACCAAATTTAATATTACACAATATTCTTAAAAATAATATTCCATTGTACAATGATCTTAAATCACGATGTAACTTTTCTATGCGAAAATTTTATTAAAATTTTAATGAAGGAAAAAGCTCCACCAAAGGCACCTCCAAGTCATTTTTCCATCATCGATTTTTGAGGAATTGTCACGATTACCTTCCAGATATTATCTCCCTTGTTAAAGTCATGAAATAGTTGGGTTACACTTGGTTTAAAAGGAATTCCCATTGAATAAAAAACATAAGCCAACGTGTAGATTTTTTTTCTTTGTGTCTATAGTTATAGCTATTTATGTTTGATCATCTCAGGGAAAAAATTGAACCAATACGTTTTTGAAGGCACTGCCATATATTTTTTGTTACATATTTATTCTAAGTCATTTTTTCTTTTTGTCTTCCTAATTCAACCTGGTTAGTGTGATTGAGTATTGTTAAATGATGAAATTGCTTCAAATAGTTGTTTTATTCATAGTGGATGCAATAATAATGAAGAATAAATAATTAAATATTTACTTATGTGTTAAGAACCCAATACCTCAATAAAAAAATACAACAATAGATCTACATAAAAATATAGAAGAAACCACACTTTATTATAGAAAACCCTTGAGGTAGGGCAACACCACACAATGGATCCTATTATGGAAGGGATCCTCTCTTGTTCACTTGCTTCTTCGAGGGGGCATCCTCCTATTGAGATACACGCTCCAAATACAATAATTCTCAACTTGTCTCATTACATAGTTTGAACCCCTTTATATAGTGCTACCAACCACCTTTGAACATTCTAGCGGAGGAACTTTTTAGAAGTGAAACCTTCTAAGAAGTCCTCTTACATTTATTATATCTAACTACCATAGTGGGCCTTATTTAATACTATAGTGGACCTAGTCCACCTTACATTGAATGACCTCCACTATTATCATTATGGGCCCTCTGGGCCCCCACACTACCTCTCTAACTACCTAACATTCCATCCCCCTTATGAAAGTGTTGTTCTCAATGCTTGCTATGAGAGTGTACAACCATATGCCAGGGTCCTATGGATAAGTGTGGACCATAGTATTGAAGTATGTTAGAGAACCATGGTCCCATGTAGAAATGAAAGCAACCATGCTGAAGTACTCCAACCTCCATTGTAAACCGGGGTCCCATGTCCAAGTGCTCATGTGAACTTTATGCGAAAGATATTTGAACTCAATAACCAACTGAAAATGATGCTCCAAAGACTAACACCTGTCATGTGGATCCAAATAAGAAGATTCATCCACATAGTGAGAAAGGGTTGTAGTTGAATCTGGAAGGAATAATACCACTTAGAATATGCAGAATGGACATTGGTAATCATAAATGGCTCCTGATTTGTTACATTGATGTCATCTACAAAAGGTGTAGTACAGTCATCAAATAAAATATGAAAGTGGTTATCATCCCAGAAATGACAACTATCCATATACCAATTATCACAATTGGCCTCAAAATCATATTGAGCATAGAATTCTTGATTATATGCATCCTTGATGTTCGCCATAAGACATTTGTCTTGCATGCTAGCCAAGGACCTTTGAACATTGTGACAACTATCGCTAATAATTTATTATATCTAACTACCATAATGGGCCTTATTTAATACTATAGTGGACCTAGTCCACCTTACATTGAATGACTTCCACCATTATCACTATGGGCCCTATGCCCCCCCTTCCTCCCCCCCTGCACTACCTCTCTAGCTAGCTAACATTATGAAATTGTTTAATTGTTCTACTTTTAAAACTATTTTAGTTGTTATCTGGATGGGGTGCCAGAGATGCTAGTGACATCAAATACATGGCCAAATGTGCACATGCCCAATTCCTGGACAATATCCACCATGCAATAGCTAGTGCCTTCAGGAATCTCAACACCAAATTGATTGCATGTAGAGGATTTTTAGGTCGAGGGTGGTGAATGAAATATTTAATACGATGTCATGGTTGGTATGAGTTATTTCATTTCATATCACTGCACTCTTGTCATGGTTTTGACCCTCATTAGTTTGAATGAGAATAAGAAGTGGGTTGCCCACGCTGATTCAAAGCTTCATGGCTTCAAATGAACAACTCAATTCACCAAAATAATTACTCTCAATGGGATTTCCCCGCTAAGTTGGGTTTTTAGAATGATAAATTCAGGGACGACACTCCCATATTGTGGCTACTTTGGCTCTAATATTTGCAAACCTTTACATTTGCTAGTGGCTTTGGTTTCCCTCCCATTTAATCATGTTGTTATGAGATTTGCAATGTCGTGAGGTCATGCCTCTCATTGTGCACGCATGAATCAACCTAGCCCTTTTTTCTCTCACAATACCAGTCCTAATCCCATAGGCACTCAGGTGCAACAAGATTCCCAGGCTTCTACAAATGAATTTTGGGAGGAGACCCCCCCTTACATTCGCAAGGAAATTGAAATAGTTGAGGATGAAGTCCATCTCGAGAGGAGCACCATTCATGAGTGGGACATTGATGCATAAATAGGTGATTAGATCCTCGATGCAAGAAACTCCAGGGATTGAGATACAAAATGTTGGAAGACTATGGATCTCTACTAGCATATTAAGTTGATCATGGGGAAAATTCCACATGACAAGGATGAGGCACGATGAGATCCTCTTGTAGCTTGATGAAGTTATGTTGCAGCTTAGGGACATCAGCTCCAAGCTTCCAACACTTTCTCAACAGGCTCTTGATCAGCCTCGAGTCGACCCCATGCCTCAACGACACGAGCAACCTTCAAGTGCATATTGCACTTCTCTAGATTAAATCTCTAACATGTTCAATTTTTTGGTTTACTTGTCTCTGTTCTATAGGCTCTATTATTATGACTACATAGGGTCAACTCGATGTCTAGATTGGTTATATTGAATTATACATTTTATTTTAATTCATAATCTATCTTAAACTCTCTGGACAAAAGGACTATACCATTGTTGTTGGTCTGTTTTCCCCAGTGACAGACCAACAATACTGTGGATTTTGTATAGTTTCTCCTATATATGATTAATATAATTAGACAACTTGCTTAAAAAAAAATCTGTTTTGATTGTATATTGATTTTTTTCTTGTCTTGATTTGATTGATTTCAAGAGTATTTGATTGATTTCGATAGCATATAGGTTCAAGAAGCAGAACAATTAAATTTCTCCCTTGTTCCCTTACTTTATGACATTTAGACATTGTTTCTTTCAATTTAGAAATAAATCCTTTATATTAAGGAAAATAATTATTACAAGTGTTAAATATTTTTGAAATATACAATCTCAAACACTTTGAAATTGATACAAACTACTTAGAACTCGCACATAACTATACCATGCCTAGCACAAACAATACATTAAAAAAGAACACAATGATTTGTTGCACATAGAAATGAAAGGAATGCTGGTAGTTTTTTAATCGATTTCTAAACTTGGAAAAAAACAATTTAGGATCATTTTCACATTTACTACAAAGCTCTAGCTCTATAACAGAGGTTCCCAACCATTGTTGCTTAATTTCATGTATCTCGGTGCATTGAGGAATGAGCACGAGGTCATCGATTTTGCTTCCTCTTGCCACGATCCCAAAAACAAACTCATTCACAATGTTAGTCCAAGGCCAAGGGAAGGATGGTTTGGACAAAAAAGTTGGGAAATGAAGTCCTGGAGAGCTGCCATTCCATTAAAAGATCTATTCAACTTCGTAATATTAAAAAAATGAAATTTTGTATCCACTAGGTTCCACTTGATATACACACACTTCACATGTCAACTGTACAACACTAGTGTCCTGATTATTATTATTATTGTTATTATTATCCAGAGGGGATAGGGTATGTATACCTTCGTAGACTTTACCAATCAAATCGTTGGGCAGGGGGGGTCCCTTCTCCCACAAACAAGGGGGTCTCATACACCAATTTGGTGTCTGGCTTGGTCATGACCTTAAAATTAGATTATTATTATTATATAATTGAATGAACATATCTTCATAAATTGTTATTACATTTTGATTGAGAATTTATTACTGGTTGAAGTGGTTTGGGTTAGGTTTGGGATCAAACTGATTGGTTGTCTATGACAAACAAACATGTTTGACAATTATAAGAATATCCAATTTAAGTAGGATAGAACAAGGTAATCCATTTATGATGAAATAATATTATATTGAGTAAAATATATAAGAAAGAGAAGATTGATTAAAATGACAATGAGAGCCATATATACCCACGTAGGGGTGCCCTTTCATTAATAGACATGTCTTTTGGATAAGACATGTCTTTTCATTATGATGTATTAATTATTATTTATTTATATTTATATATCCTATATATATTTATGTTTGTGACATAGCCTTCCCCTTTAGAAATGCTTTGTCCTCAAAGCATGTTTATGGAGAGGCTCACGTCTTCGTTCTAGCTTGCAATGTCTTCGCATGATTCTCTATTTTTGGCATTGTCAAGATTGATGATACAAGACAATATGAGTGGAAAAGAGTTGAGTAGAACTGTCGAACTGTGAAATGGTTAGACCATCCTAAATCATTTTTTTGTGGAACATTGTTCTTCCAATGAACTGTTATCATGAGACTTAATTGCACTGGTATTAATGTTTTTTGGACGATAAGATTGTCATTCTCATCCTGAATGACATTAATATTCTGACTAGTTAAGATATCTTCTCTTATGATTTGGATGTCGATAAGGAGTTCTTATAACATTATTTTCCCTTATCATGTTTGTAGAGTTTTCTTGGTTTAATTTCGATATATGATTTTCTTCTTTATACATTGATGTTGCTTTCTTGATTGCTAGATTTACACTTGAAATTTCCATCATTTGCACTCCAACATCCGAGTATGTTCTTTTTGGCTTGTCATCTTCTTGAGTTGTGATAATAACTCGATTTGTATTTATTCCTTTCTCCTCAACTTGGATTATTTCACTCAAAGACCTCAATACTTCCTCCTTGCCAAGTTGTTCTAACTTATCTTCCAACAACTTCTTATCATTCTTTATCTTCGTAATATGTGTGAGTAAACTTTGATTATGAACCTTTAGGCAGGGATAATTTTAAGGATGGAAAATTATATTAAAATGTAGAAACATGGGCTAATCTTACTAGTCCTTAATATGCAAAATGTAAAATGTTTGGCGATAATTTTGTAAAAACATTCAAATTTACAAGGATTTAATATAGTTTCTATAAAATATTGGCGATTTTATAGGTAAAATAATTTTATCTACGGAATTCGGGCGAATCGTTTTTAGAAAAAATGGAAATTAGCGAATCTTTTTTTGGGAAAACCATGGAAAATTAGCCCATTTGCGAAATTTAGCCCCTAAAATCATCTATGCCTTTAGGTGTGAGTTTTCTTCCTTATCTTATTTTTCGACTTTGTTCTCTTCTTCCTTATTATATTTTTCCTCTTTCAACACTTTGATTTGTTCCAATAATTTTTTATTAAGGTTCTTTAAATGCAAGGTTTCTTCATCTTTTTCCAATAATTTCTTTCTGAGGTCCTGATTTTCTTGTTCCAATTTCTGAATACATTGTTTTCTATCCCTTGACTTTTTGATTTGTGCAAGTAGTTTTTGAATGTGGTATTTTAAGCGGGAAATTTCTTCATTTTTTTCTGGGGACAACTTCGTCAAATTCTTTTTGTATCCTTTGCATTGCTTTTTTATTTTCTTGAAGCATTACTTCTAATATATCGTTAAAGTATTCTGGTGTTACTGAATCAGGCTCCGATGTAGTGTCTTGTAATGCTATCATCTTCTCCTTATGAGGAAATTTCACAAACTTTTAAAACCAGGGTAACCCAATAATGATGTTGATTTCTTCTTTATACATAATTGTAACATAGAATTGAGATATATATTCATATTCATTAATTGCCACTTGTAACTCCTTAATTTGAAAAATATATTTATTTTCACTTATACTCGGCTCTGAAATTAATATTAATTTTCCAAATCAATATTAATGTAATTTTCATTATAGTCCAAGTTGATAATGATGTTAACCTCTCTTCCTTGAATACTCCCCTTTAATGTAGAAAAACTGTAACATACGATTGGACAACCTTCATAAAAAAAATCTTCCTTTCATCATTTTAGAATTGTCTATTTTGGTCTCATCCATAATTTACGATAGATATTACCTGATTAGAAAGTGTTTATATATCCCTTCGATAATTTATTCTTGATTGAATTTATATACCCTTACTTTTCCTTAACAGTTAAATAACGCCTTTATAAAAATTCTTCAATAACTTCCTTGAAAAAATTCTCTACTTTTTACATTCTCTCTCTCTCTCTCTCTCT
>ML798191.1:230144-287887 GCA_009831015.1 Picea engelmannii
TTTCTTATAACTCCTCTTAAGATATATATATTTTTAAATATATATCTAACCCTTTTTTCACTTAAGATATATATATTTTTAAATATATATGTAACCCTTTTTTCACATAATATCTCTTTAATTTTACTAAGCCTTCGATAACTTTTAATATTCACAATAAAAGGTCCTTTTGTACCGTAATGAAAAATATAAAAAAATACCTTTCATAAAAGCACCCTTTACCAACTTTTGAATAATTAAATTCACTTATGATTTAGCACCTTAACCTTCAATTGACTTAGATTTGGATTTGACTTATTCAATTCTAATTTTTCAAAAAAGTCATGACATCTCTAAACGACGGTGTTATAAGCAAAATTTGTCCTTGGGACAGATCTAACCTATCCGATTGTGAAAATGGTTACAACCTCTTTGATATCTCGACATGAGGCAGAGACTACTGACACCTTAGATGGTCCTTCGCCTGAGGCGGTAAAGAAGAGGTAAAAGGAGAGGTGAAATACTTATGAGAAGTCTTTCTTAGGACCACCCACCCTGGGTGTTGTCCTCCCTCAGCTTCTTGGATGGCCAAAATGGCTCGGGGGTGAAAATTATGGACAATGGGATGAAAACAAGTTCGTTGATTTTTAGGACAACAAACTAAACAAAGAGAACAACGAGTTGTTCGCTCCCTTAAATCCTTGGAAAATGGCCAAGAATGGGTTCTCGGGGTAAACCACGGTCTTGGACAATAGACCAGTGGATGACTCAAGTGAAAAAAGTGAAAAATAAGGGTGAAAAGTGAGTTTAAAAGCTACAACCAAATATTTTCAGATGGCTGTAAATTGCGAACAACAAGCTATTCAAAGATTTTAAGGTAGGGAAACAAGCCCACAATTGCTTGGTACTCCCCAGGGTGACCCAGGTAACCTAGGAAGTGATCTCAAAAAATTGTCAAATCAAAAGGGGGGTTGTAAATGAAGATGGACAACCTTTTTACAATTTGTTACATATATGTTTGGGAGAGTATTTATAGCTGCAATTTATGTTCATGGATGAAGGGTGGACTGAAAAAAGGTTTGACTTTTAAAATGTATTTTATTTAAGAATTTCCAGTTATTAACACATGCATTGGCTACCAAACCATTTTAAAGGTTATCCTGATCAGGAAAACACCTATTATCCCTGAGTTGTGTCAACCAGTATAAGGAGAGTAGTCTTAGTAGACCACATTGGTTAGGTTGAAGAGTTCCCCATGCAGTTCAGAGAAGAAGGGATTATCCACTTCTCATCACTCACACTTTCGGGCTCTTAAAGCTGCTTGGATGGAAGAAGGATACCTGCGAAAAGGAAGAGGCCGAGGACCCCCCCAAGGGGAGTTTAGCTTAGCTTACCCAAACAGTGTAGTATCCCAACCAAGTTGAGCTATTCAACTCCTTGACCATGTGGTACTAAGGAAAGACCACTCAATTTATACTAACTAGACAAATTTCGAGGGGCCCCTGATAAAGACTCCTTGGATTTGACAATTAGTATTCTATGAAATTGAAATTGCTTGAAATAAAGGGCCAGGCCATCCACGTGGCAAGGTCACGTATCGCTTTCACAAGCGTGCCTCTTGGTCAATAAATTGAAATCTATCTAAAGCTTTATACAAAAATAAGTAAATAAGTATGTGACATATACGTCACGACTAAATAGTATCTATACGCATATAACTAAATAATATAGGTTTTGTTTTGAATGTGTATGGGGCGGACCCCTACTTTGTTTTCATGTTTTTTTGTGGTTTTCTTAATGTTTTAGCTTACTGATTTTGTGTGGACCCTTTAGGGGAAGCCACCTATAGATTAGTATACGAGAAAATATACAATGAAGAAAGACAATATCAACTAATTACAAGTAAACAATTATACCAGTCAACCCAAGGGAATGGGTTGAGGCTTCTTGCAAGCGACAAAGCCACCATATGCATGAAAGCCCCAACTGATTCCTTGTATGGGGATTGGAAGTTTACTTAATGAAATTTGAAAACAATGATGATTATTTACAAAGGAAAAGAACATATTTTATAAACAAAAACTTATAAGTAAATTGCTCAACCTATCTACATGAGCAAGGCATATTGACATGGGTACATGTGCAATTTTTTTTTGGAATGAGCACAAGTGGATTGTAACACTTTGTTTCCCCCAGTCTGTAAATATAACTATATGGACTGAGGAACTATGGCAAACTTAAAAGTGTGAATGTTTGATTTGATGGACCTCGTGTAGAAGGTCGATGAGTGTAAATTTTGATTATTGTAATAGAAAATGTTATGTGTTGGATGACTGCTGAGAGAGGGGATGTGCTAAGAAAGAAAGACCATGATTTCTAATAAAAAGGTGGTGGAGGGGACCCAAAATGGTTGTGTTAACCTCCATCGAACCAATACTATGTTGGAGTTAATGTTGCTCAGATCAGAACAACCCTCTGCCTAGGAATGAATTCTCGTCAGGCTGGTAGGTGGGAAGGGCCTCCTCAAGAGTTAATGAGGGATGGGGCAGACTACCCATCGGAGGGCTTCCAAACTTGACCATGGACAAGGGGATTTGAGCCACACACAACCTTTCTGAGGAAGGCAAGAAGGGAAGCGTGGTGGACAAGCGGGGAGCCTGAATAGAATGCAGAGACGAGAGCAGAAACTCTCAGGTCCAAGGAAGGATTGAAAAGGAAAAAGTGAGTTCTGATCATGGGGATGGAGAATGAATCAGGAGAAGGAGAGTAACCTTCGTCCTCATATATTCCTGTATGGGGAGAAGAAGAGTAACCTTTGTCCCTAACTTCTGTTAAGCTGGAAGTAAGAGATTGAATCTCAAAGCATCGTGGCCTAAGCTCGGGGTGGCTAGTGATAAATCCATTAGGAGTGGTTGAGCCTATGGTTGGGTGGAAATGATCACCCCTCTCAGCAGTTGCATCACATCTTGTGGTTCTATTAAGTGTGTTATGCCTTGTATTTTAAATTGAAAATCATGGATGCATGCTCGTGTTTTTATATGCTCATAAATGGTTTCTGTATATAAGTGATTGCCTTGTGTTTTTGATTGGAAATAATGGATGCATTATTATACTTATATATCCATAATCGGTTTTATGTATAGAATGAATAAGTCCAGAATACGAGTCTGTTCCCTTGAGAATTGTCCCGTCTACTTGATTCTTGTTATGTTCTGGTTTAATTTCCCAAAGATACCTTCCCCGGGGAATTTCCTCACATTCCAGAGTTGGAGTGAGTTCCTTGAAATGGCTACCGTTACAGTAAAATCATGAGCTTACTTTACCCCTATTCCATAGTTCATATCTTGGTGAATTAGGAAGGCACTTCAGTCAGGTCAACAACCTAGGGACTTTGAAAGGTACCCAATCCCTTACCTAGAAACCCAACCAAGCTTAGCGAAATTACCCAAGAACCCTCTGAAGGATCATGTGATCTGGATCTGGAAACCCTGTGTAAGAAGGGGTTATCTCTCGAAGGTTTCGGAGTAGTAGGAAATTGAAACTCCGAGAAATTGAATTTTGTCACCTAAGTTTAGAAAGGATATCAATACCAATTAGCGAAAGGGTAGACCCTTTCGTTTGCTAGACGAACGGACAAGTTCCTTTCAGGAGTATCCCAGGTCTGTCAAGACCATTGCATCTAGAGGAGGAGCGTAGGTGTTAATGCCTCAACCCCTTTAGCCATCGCAAGTAGCGAAGGAATCAGGATCGTAGATCCCAGGATCCATGGGGAGCTACCTTAACTTTCCATCGGAAGGGGCACGTGGAGGGCAATAGGCGTTTCGCTGACTCGCACATCAAAAGAGTCAATGGGAAGAGTTTTAAGGATTCGTGAAACACGAAATCTCGACAAAATCTGGGCCGTTGATCTGTGGAAAGGCTCAGAGTCGTTGATCTGTAGAGTTTAACCCTTGTGTAGATGAGAGAGTGGACTTGTCAAAGTCCTGAAAGCCCGAAGTAATAGGAACCGTCCATCGAAAGGGACATGTGGAGGATGATCTACATCCATCGGGAGATTGGTTACCGGTAGAACGAGAGTGAAGACTCCCTGAAATTCATGAAAGGAGAGTTCATGAAAGAATCAGAACCACCCATCTTCAGGACAGGTGTCACTAGATCCGACTTAGCCGGATTTCGGGAGGTGGAAGGACTCTACTCCTTGCCACTCAAATCGTCGAAGGGAGAAACTCTGGTTTGAATTAGAGTTGTTGGATCACGGTTGGGTCAGGGCCGTTGATCTGATGACCACCCATTTCGTGGGTTCTAAATCGGGAGTTGGGAGGTGAAGACTCCGCCAGAGTCCTGAAAAAGGGAACACCAGGATTAATTCAAGACTGTTGGTTGGCAGGGGGATATGGACCATAGGATCCAGGTTGTCAGACCTTTGGGGATTGGAAATTTGGAGAACAGTGGAGCGTTGTCCGTGGATTCACCGAAACATGGGAATCCTGACGTGTGTCTAGGATTTGACCCCTTTTTTTGAGCGAAGGGTCATGTGAGTAGAGGAGCCAAGAAACCTTAGGCTTGGTTTTCAGGTTTCGAGGATTGGGGAACCAAGGTTCCTTGCAATAGGAATCCTGAAACACGATTTTCGGTAGCACCTTTTGGTGTTAGCACGTGGTCATGGAGAATGGTAGTATGGATGGAGGCCGAAGGATGAGCTAAATTTCGTCAAGCCCATTTTCGAGTTTCGGGACTTGAAGGAGTCAAGGGGGAGAAACTCAATGTCTGCAGTCCCAATATCGTGAAATGAAATGAGCGCCTTTTAGTAAGGCATATGGTTAGAGTCGACAATTGCATGTAAGTGAATCTCGTGCTTGGTTCTTGAATTGTACGATGACGGGTTTCAATAAAAGGTCCTATGGATTTGTTTAGTGAAGGTTTCGGCAGGAAGATCTAGCCTGCGCTAGGCCCCTATAGGAACTCGGGGATTCTGACCCTTATGTAAAGGAGAAATTTTTTATTTATGCCATCGTGGGTGTGTTACAAAATGGTATCAGAGCATGGTTACAACACTTGCCCTTCTTGGGCTCATGGACAATTCGCTTCAATAAATTTATATGGGTACTTTCCAAGGAGTGACACCCTACCTTACCTCTTTCTTAAGAGGTCCGATTTAAAAATGTTATTAAGGAAAGGAATAAAACCTTCTACTGTGTGTATTCATTAAGAAGTTTTAAACCGTATATTGTTCATAAACTAATAGACTATTAGCTAAGTACATGTGTTTTTGGAAACACTTGAACAATCAGTGAATCATGGGAAGACCCCAATACTAAAGGATGATGACATGCCATGAAGTGGGGGATGGCTCCCACAATAGAGACGAGGAATCTGATGAAAGGAGGGTGGTGGAAACCCCTCCAGACCTGGATGAAACTGTAAGAAGTCTCAGGGCCGAGCTACATAGTTTCAATGCTGACAATGAGAGACTGATAAAGGAGTAAGAGAAACAAATAGAAATCAACGCAGTCTTGCTACAGAGATTTTCCGACATACAGAGGAAACTGCAACATGAACCTGCAACCAGTCATGTAGACCGACGACAGAAGAAGTGAGGTCAGAGTCCAACCGAGACCTGAAAACATGACTCCATAAGTGACCCCACTGGGAGAAGTACTACGAAGAAGATCCAACCTGGAGGCAGGGGGCACTCATCGGGGGATTCCTCCAGAAAGGAAGCTGATAACTCCAAAGGGTCTTCTAGTAGCAAGTGCATCTCGCATTCTCGGGAGAAAGGAAAGAAATGGAAGCGTTCCAAAACCTGTGGTCCTGAAGAGTTCAAGAAATCCAAACCACCCTCTTTCGATGGAGATATAAAGAAGGGAGAAGAGGCAGAAGCTTGGCTGCTTGGTTTAAAGAAGTATTTCAGAGTCCATGACTACTCCGAAAACTTGAAGGCTCGAATAGCCATCTTCAACCTGAATGGAAAGGCTTCCATATGGTGGGAAGACCTTGGGAATGTGAAAGGAGTCCATGAGAAGGACTTGTCATGGAAACAATTTGAGAAATACTTCAGAAAGCAGTATCTGTTAGAAAAATACGTGGATGGGAAAACTAAGGAATTCTATGAACTCCTGCTGGGGAAGCTCACCATAGAGGAATTTTTCAATAAATTCCTTGAGCTACTGAGGTATGTACCCTACATAAAAGATGAAAAAGAAAAAATGCAGTGGTTAATTAGTGGGTTACCTCAGACCTATTGGGACAGGATTGAGTTCGACGAACCAAGGACCTTAGAAGAGGCTATTCGGAAGGTGATGTATTGTTATGAACAGTTTGGGAGAACAACAAGACCCCACGAGGATTGGAAGAAAAAGAATAGTTCAGGATTCCAGAAGAAAAGGTTTAACTCCTCAA
Organism: Picea engelmannii; assembly: GCA_009831015.1. Classification (NCBI taxonomy): domain Eukaryota; kingdom Viridiplantae; phylum Streptophyta; class Pinopsida; order Pinales; family Pinaceae; genus Picea; species Picea engelmannii. The sequence continues at coordinate 236,523 of ML798191.1, forward strand.
GATTTAAGAACTATGGAAAATATTCTATGGGGAGCCTTCCAGCTAGAAGTGTATATTAGAAAAATTTCCCTTCTCAAAGTGGAAATAAACCTTTTCAGACAGGCCCAACAAAGATCGATAACCTAAAGAAGGAACCCTTAAAATGTTGGGGTTGTGGAGTAAATCATAGATTGAGGGACTTCCCACACAGACAACAAAACAGTAAGGGGGTCTACAATATTCAAGAAGATACCACCAACAATGATGTGGCTAGGAGCATGCCACGAATACATGTATCCCTGGACAATTATCAAGCCGACCATCAAGCTTCAATAGTGGAGCTGGAAGGTATGATCGCCAACCATCCAATTTCTGTTTTAATTGACCCAGGTTCTAATTTGAGTTATGTAGCTCCTCAGACTGCCAATAAGTGTAAACTACAACCAACTAGACATGTTAAACCATGGTTGGTACAACTAGCCACTAGGACCAAAAGAAAGGTGGAAAAGGCTATACCAGCCTGCCAATTCATCATGGGTGGATTGCCCACCCAAGAGACCCTTAACATACTTCCCTTGGGATCTTATGACTTGTTGATTGGTATGGACTGGTTGGCTGCTCATAAGGATAAAATGGACTGTTACCATAAAACTTTAGAGTGTGTAAATGAAGATGGGAGAAAGATGACCCTCTAAGGGATTCAGAAGCCTGTGTCAGTGAGACAAATATCGACCCTTCAAATGAAGAAGTATTGCAGAAAAGGGTGTTCCTTATATGCAATACAAATGTTGGACTCTGTTGAAGATGAAAAACCAAACCTAGAGGACCACCCCATATTAAGAGAATACAAGGACGTATTCCTAGAAGAAGTTCCAGGTCTACCTTCGAGAAGGGATATTGACTTCTCAATAGAAATTACACCAGGAGCGGTACCAGCTGTTACAGGTGAATCCTCCTGCGGACAAGCAGATTCCCTCTTGGTCTCTAGAATCCTAAGGCCGAGACAGAAAAGTGCTTAACGTGGAAACTGATATCCTTTTAGATCTAATTAAGCTAATGAACGAAGAGGAAGAAGAAAAGTGTACCTTTTTAAATGGCATTTGTCCTCGCAAAATCCAAGTTGAGCTTCAATCCCAAGCTCCTCAATAGGTCCTGTAGCACAAACAAAGATACAACAAACTTCTTATTCTACTGAGATTAGATCAAATACAGATCTATCTACTAGAGACAAGTTCATGTGAAACAAACATAAACTTGAAAGAAACAGGCCAAGCATGTATATATATATATATATATATATATATATATATATATATATATTAATGAGAAAAAATGAAGAGTACTTACAATCCTCTAATGAAGGTGCAACAGCTTCTTCCAGCTCTCCTTGTTCGGCCCCTTTTCTCAAATAATCTAGACTGATTATGCTTCAATGGTGCCTCACTTATGAGATCATAAGTTTGGTGTAATTATCAATCTCCATCTATTGTATGTTGCCTATGAGATCATAGGTTTCATACTTCCAATATTTTCATCTCAATACCACTTATGAGATCATAAGTTTGGTATCTCCAATTTCTTTATCATGTCGTGTACCCTTTCACCATGAGAAGACCTCCTTATATAAGCTTGGAGAGGCCCAACCACTTGAGAGATATTTGGGATAAGTTGAGGATTCCTCTCCTTCAGTTGTGGATCTTTCCTAAGATCATGCCTTGAACTCATATTCGAATCCAACCAACTTCATATATTGAGGGGATTCTCCCCTGATTTCCTCCAACAAACCAAATTTTGCCCAAGAAGGGTAGTGCTCCCACAAAAGGGTGCACAGAGAATTTCAACACTCCCCCAAAGAAGGCTAGGGAGCGTCGGTGCTCCCTAACAGTGGGTAGGGGAGCGCTTCCTTCAAAAAATCATTTTCAAGTAGTTTTTTCAGTGGCAAAAGGCTTGTACTCATTTTCAATTGATTTATCCTCTTCAAAAATAGTCTTTGAGTTGTCTTAAGTGTCCTTATGATGTCGTTATAGGAATGACATAGGCAAGATGGAAGTATGATGTTTGCGACACTTGTGATACTTGTTTTCAAGATGTGACACTTTCGGACAAGATGTGACACTTACAACACTTGTAATGATGACACTTGCGACACTATTGAAGTGAGTAATTTTGATGTGTAACAGATTTCCCCCCAAAGTGCGAAGTCAGAAGACGATGATGACTGGAGTACTTTGTAGAATTTTTCGAGCAAGGGTATGGACGCAAAGAGCCTGGTAGAAGCTGCACACAACCATCAAACAAATATTATGACATGTTTCAAACCCAAGGCATGCATACCTATGCTTGGGTGATAAAGACTTCCAAGGTATGGCCGCCACAAAATACACTGTGGATCCATAATTATATTGATAAAAGGTGTAGAAACTAAAGATACAATGTGGATCTATACTCCTATGACTTGAATTGGTCGTTGCCACGAAGAATACACTATGGATCTATGAGATAACAAGACATAGCCACAGACCAATACAAAGTGGATCTATGTGACAATATATGTTTCAATATTCAAGAGAAACTCTGTGGCAACCTGAGTAAAGTATATATCAGAGTGAATGAATCAACCCATGGTCTTCTTACCAATATCGATGTAGTATGAATCTAACCATGTGAATAGATGTCATGATGTCAAACATGGCAGAAACCACTTGATTATCGGTCAATGATGTAAATCGTTAACAAGCGCGATGGAAATCACCATTGATGTCAATGATTCCCAAGGTACCCTAGTACATTCTAGTGAATGTGAATAGATTAATTGAAGTCAAACATCCATGGAATCATTCGATCAGAGGTCAATGATGTAAACCTACTGTCGGACGTGAGGAGGCCTGCCATTGAGGCATGTAGGTCCCAAACTACTAACTAGTTTCTAAGTCTAGCTCCTGGATAATGTGTTGAAGTTGACAGGAACAGACTCGTCAAGGGAGGGCCTTGATGTATCACCCATCAACATCATGAAATGGTCACATAGATGTAATTGGTAGATCAAATGAACATGGACTAACACGGGTATTGAAATTTGTGATGGATGGCTCTTAAAGCAGGTACTTCCCTTGAACATTGAGGCATAACATTAGAAACTTGACATGGACCAAAACTTGATAATGCAATGGATGTTGTGACTTTACGTCGGGTGACCCAAAGGAGTGAGGAAACTCAAAGGATTGGTTCAGTGCAGAGGTTAAACAAATTGAAATGCATGCAAATATAAAATGTCGTGTTCAAGGGCAACTGTAAGGTCACTAGTAAAGTTCTCAAAAGTTGCTTGGCTTTCTTCTTTCAATTTTTCCCCCCATCCAGATAGACGAGTACCTCTTTTTGGTTTAACGAGCTCGAGGAGGGTAACACGTGCTCGATATAACTCATCTTCGGTAAGTTCCTCTTCCTTTGTTTAACGAACTGGAAGAAGTAAGGGTTCGATCCCGTATGGGCCCTTCAATGTATGATTGTTTAACGAGTCCAGATAAGGTAAACTCGGTGGTTTTTCATATTTAGAGAGTCTAAAAACAACTTAAAGACGACTACAATGTTGTCCTTTTTCATAATGTTAGTCTCGTGAGGCCGAAAAAGAGATAAATTATCACTTGAAAGATGCCCTTTCAAACCTTTTAATGATTGGGAAAGGAAGCAAGATCACTCGACAATATTTTCACGTTTAGAGATTCTAAAAAGAGTTTAAATAAGACTCCAGGGGGTTACTTTTTCGTATAACCTTTACGAGTCTGAAAAAGTGATAAAAGTCTACTCGGTTACATTCTCATGTATTTATGAGCATGAGAAAGAACAAAGACTAAGATCGGTACTCTTTCCCCAGCTTGAAAGCTAGTGGCTTAACTCCAGAGTGATCATCAAAGGCTGGAGACATGCCCCCCCAAGCTTCAATTCATTCACCGACTTTGATATTGTCACCAATTTTTGTACTAGATGGAGAGAAAGGATACAGGTGGATGAAATGAAGGTTCAAATATGAGAGCTAATGAAAGACTTGACATCTACGAGATCTGGCGAAAGACTTGACTTGACAGGAGAGGTGACTGTTTCATTTTTTAACGAGCTTGACATAAGAAAAGAACTATGCTCAAGGATGTGGATTCAATCCCTAGATTTTTGTTTCATTTTTTAACGAGCTTTCCATAGAGAGGAAAACTATGCTCGTAGATTCTATTTCATTTTTTAACGAGCTTGCCATAGAGAGGAAAAATTATGCTTGTGGCCTCTTCTTGATCATGGCTTCCAAAAGGATAATTCTCTGGAAGGGCACCATGTCAAGGGACAAAACTCGGTCATGGATTCCAATAGATCTTCACTAGATGGAAGAAGAATTATCTGGAAGGAAAACATGTCGAGGGTTGTGATAGGGGTAAGGAGATCACACTCTAATATCCCTACCGAAGAGATCACCATGTCAACTACTAGATCTAAGTCATTAGAAGTTGAAGTAATGGGAGACAGTGCCACATAATTGACATGTGGTTGGGGTGATACCGACTGCATATAAGACCCGGTGAGGGAGGTTATTGGGTTGATGGTCAAGTCAGGGCCAACAAACGAAAGTTGATCAATAGTCACCATTCTTCCATCGTGCGGGAAATATATCACATGAAAAAGAGTGGACACAATAGCTTTCATGGCATAGACATAATCTTGCCCAAAGAGTAAATCGAAATCCAAGGGGTCCTGGACTACCATAACATCAATAAAGACTTTTTTCCCTCCTAAAGTTACCAAAAACTGAGGAAGGAACCCTAAAGGGTGATTGGTTCTTCTGTTAAAAGCGAACAGAGTCGGGGTAACCGAAACAAGCTGAGGATAACCCAAAGATTTCCAAGCAATAGAGGACAAAATACTAACAGACGAACCTTCATCTATCAGTGCATGAGGAATGTCCCGACCAAAAAATTTTATTGTAATCTTGAAAGGCATGTGAGAGGGAAGACGAGGTCCAGTTAGCACACCCCAATCAAAAAGGATGGCCTCATTACTTGGAAGGTTTTTCATAGGAGAAGGAGGATTGCCCCTCGGCATGGTAGATCTCGTTTCAATGAGAAAAACAGGGGCAGAATCAGGTTTACTCTCTAGCAGGAGAGTAGGATTGATCAATGATGGGATCGAATCGACCACCTTGGCACTCTTCAGAGGAAGAGTGGGGTTGACCAATGATCTAACCGGAGCAACCATTTTGGCTCTCGTTAGAAGAGGAGTGGGATTGACCGATGATGTAACCGAAGCAACCACTTTGGCACTCATCAGAGGAAGAGTGCGATTGACCGATGAATTCACTGGAGCAACCACTTTGGCACTCTTCAGATGAAGGGTGGGACTAACCGAGGAAGGAACTGGATTAGTCACTTTTAGTGAGTGGTTCAACCAAGGATGGAACTAGATTGACCACTTGATCAACTAGATTGACTGGGGATGGAACCGGATTGACCATTCCATCAACTAATGATGGGTTGGGAGAAATCTTACGATAACCTTTTGGAAGTTGAATTTTTTCCAAAAGAGAAGAAGCCTCGTCCATATGAGGACAAAGGTGAGAATAATGATCACCTTTGCATAACATGCAAGGGAATTTGACAGTTATCTTCTTCTTACCAACCTTAACATCACTAGTTGAAGGAGTATCACCGGCATGACCAGCAAGGGCCGATGATGTGGAGGACCATACTTCTAAGACCTTGGGAATACCAGAGAAATTCCTCAGAAAATGGTCACCCTTACAAAGACTGCAAGGGAATTTGGGTTTCAGATTCTTTGTTTTAATCTTATATACCTTATTAACACTCCCAGTACTATTAATAGTTGTTGGTTGCTTAGATCCAACATTTGATGTAGTTGGAGGCTTGGTCCCTTTCTGGTTCTTCTTCTTCTCTTTCCGTTTCTACTTCTTCTTATCAATCTGGCTACTTGCTTGAGAGTTTTCACTAAGCGAAGAAGGAGAAATAGAAGGAGACCTGACGGGCGAAGAAGGAGAAAGGTCGACATGAGGTTGATGTGTGGGCAGTGTCCTTATATCTGAATCACTTGCATTCGATATCACTAGAGTGGAAAACAAGCATACTGGTAACCCAATTGTGAGACCTGGAAGGCTCAAAGTAGCAATGTAAGAAGGACCAACATTTCCGTAAGAAGGAAAAACAAAGGGTTCCCCTGGAAAAGGGGTTCCTTCATTGGTCATTCCAGGAACTGACGCCATAAAAATAAAAATCCAACCTAGATTATGCTAAGGAGAACAAACAACACACGCTAAAAATCTAGTAAGCAAGCAAGCAAACAAAACCTTCTCACAATGAGCACACTAGTTGGTGATGAAATCCAACGTTGCATGAAAAAAGTAAGAAGGGGCTGAGATAGAGCAGGTGGAAAACTTACATTGACGGCCTGCTTAACGGACTTACACCCTGGTGCAAGCTCCCACACATAATCATGGGTATACCCTCCATGGAACCCGAGTGATTTTGGCCAACGTCGATTCCAGGTACCGTGAAGACTTGCCCCTCCACAATCACCTTGTGTAAAGACCCTAAAGAGATAGGCCACTAAGGTTACCGACTACAATAATGATGCCTGGGGAAACAGTCGACAGTCTGATCCATGCGCAAGGGTAGGGTATCTAACCTGAAATCAACTTGAAAGTCTTCCACTCATCATTGTGGGTATACCTTCAAGAGACCCCCATAATACGCTCAATATCTACACCAAGACCAACAAAGCAGGGTGAGTAACTCTGCCAGTCTTAATGTGACCTCGTGATTGACCCTTGTGTGAGAAGGGCTTCCCAAGACAAAATGCAGCAATTGGATTTCACCGCTCCCTAACACAAGATCCTATGTTTGTTTGCAACTTTGGAAATTTATCTTTCATACCTATTCCAAATCCCTACAAATAATCTATTGTAGGTTTGCTACCATAAAATGTAAAAATGTCTAATCAATTTTAGTTTAGCACTTGATTTTTAAGGTTGTTGCTACTCAAAAGGAAAGTGGCATGGACAATATGGTGTTTTGACCGACTCGAAAGTTGTGAAAAGATATGAAGATGCAATCTTTTAATTTCTATGAAACCTGTGCTACGAGAAGGATAAGACATTCATCATTCTAGATGCACAATGTCCCAAAATGTCAAAAAACATGCAATTCTGCTACTTCAAATGCAATCTAGTTTCACGACCCAAAAGCAAGAATGCATTCAAAACAATGAGAACTGAAAGAAAAAAAGTAGAAGATTGTTCTAACAAGAACTCATTCAAGGATCCTAAAACCAACAAGAATCCAAGGAGTACAATGAAATGTAGAGAAGAATCTAAGAAACGATAAGGAGAAAGAGAAAACACTCAAAACTGTCTCGACAAAAACGCATCTAGAAAAGGAAATTTTACATTTCTAGAAGAGGCTTCAAGCTCTAATCAAGAAAAAAGAGAGTGACAAGCATACAAAACCATCAAGAACCAATCCAAACCACTCCACAAACCAACCACAAAGATTGGGTAAAGAATTCCACAAAACATGCTGAAAAAATCTGAGTAAAAGAAGGCAATTTCAATCAAAAAAGACACTAGCACTCCCCTAGAAGGGTGCACAGAGTGCTGTAATGCCCCCTAAAACACTGTAGGGGAGTGATGGTGCTATAGTATGGCCTACAAGGGGGCGTTGATGCTCCTAGAAACTCAGAAAAATGCCCAAAAATGCACAAAAAACTCAACCAGAATGCTTGAAAATTGGGGAATTTTCTAGTGAAGGTGCGAGAAGGTTGTCGGATGATGAAAAACCAGGAATTGACTAGGAGAAAGACCTCAAATATCAAATGGAATTGTGCAAAATATATCCTAATATCCTTATAAAAAGTTTTCACTCAGTCAGATAAATGAGAATAAAATGACAAATTGATTCTAAATCGTCAAAGACAAAGAGTTATTCAAAGTAAGGAAGAAAAAGATGTCACAAACCCAAACAAAGAATCATGAATTCTCAGATATCAAGGTGTTGGAGACCCAAACAAGGATACACTGATGTGATGAGAACCCTAAGAAAATGCAAACAAGAAAAAATGGATTCAGAGACTAAATTCCTGCAAGATCTTAAAGAGAAAGAGGGAAACGCTCTGGTGTAAGGGGCACCAGAGTGTTCCAACGCTCTGTGAAGGCTTGGAAGGGCGTGCTAGCACTCTGATAGCAAGGGTATGGAAGTGCTAGGCTTCAAAAAGTTCAGAAAAATACCCAAAAATCCAAAAATTCAAGCAAGTTCAGAAATCCAAAGTGTATGGGATGAAATGAAGGGTCAATAAACAAATCTAAGAATCAAGGACACAATATGAATAAGATCAAAATGAGCAAAGGCAATCAAGATCAAGGAAGGAAAAAATTCAAAGTTCCCTCCCCAGTGGAGTTGCCAATTTCTTTTACAGGTGAGTCCTCCTGCGGACAAGCGAATTCCCTCTTGGTCTCTAGACTCCTAAGGCCAAGACAGAAAAGTGCTTAATGTGGACATTGACATCCTTTTAGATCTAATTAAGCTAATGAATGAAGAGTAAGAAGAAAAGTGTACCTTTTTAAATGGTGTTTGTCCTCGCAAAATCCAAGTTGAGCTTCAATCCCAAGCTCCTCGATAGGTTTTGTAGCATAAACAAAGATACAACAAAGTTCCTATTCTAATGAGATTATCTCAAATACAGATCTATCTACTAGAGACAAGTTCATGTGAAACAAACATAAACTTGAAATAAACAGGCCAAGCATGTATATATATTAATGAGAACAAATGAAGATTACTTGCAATCCTCTTATGAAGGTGCAACAACTTCTTCTAGCTCTCCTTGTCCGACCCCTTTGCTCAAGTAATCTAGATTGATTATGCTTCAATGGTGCCTCACTTATGAGATCATAAGTTTGGTCTAATTCTCAATCTCCATCTATTGTATGTTTCCTATGAGATCATAGGTTTTGTACTTCCAATCTTTTCATCTCAATACCACTTATGACATCATAAGTTTGCGATCTCTAATTTCTCTATCATGTCATGTACCCTTTCACCATGAGAATGCCTCCTTATATAAGCTTGGATAGGCCCAACCGCTTGAGAGATATTTGGGATAAGTTGAGGATTCCTCTCCTTCAGTTGTGGATCTTTCCTAAGATCATGCCTTGAACTCATATTCGAATTCAACCAACTTTAGAGATTGAGGGGATTCTCCCCTGATTTCCTCCAACAAACCAAATTTCACCTAGGAAGGGTAGCGCTCCCTCAAAAGGGTGCACATAGCATTTCAACACTCCCCCAAAGAATTCTAGGGAGTGTCGGTGCTCCCTGACAATGGATAGGGGAGCGCTGCCTTCCACAAATCATTTTTAAGTAGTTTTTTCAGTGGTAAAAGGCTTGTACTCCTTGTCAATTGATTTCTCCTCTTTAAAACCAATCTTTGAGGTGTCTTAAGTGTCCTTATGATGTCGTTAGAGGAACGACATAGACAAGATGGCAATATGATGTTTGTGACACTTGTGAGCAAGATGCGACACTTGCAAACAAGATGCGACACTTACAACACTTGTAATGCCGACACTTGCGACACTATTGAAGTGAGTAATTTTGATGTGTAACACCAGCGTCTAGAATGCCATACAGAATGAGCACGCCAGAGCTCATTGAGCTCAAGCTACAACTAAAGGAGATGATGGAAAAAGGCTACATCTGACTCATTGTATGTCCGTGGGGAGCGCCCTTCCTATTTGTGAAAAAGAAAGATGCCACACTCCGACTGTGCATAGATTACAAACAACTCATTAAGGAAACCATAAAGAACAAGTATCCCTTACCAAGAATCGATGACATGTTTGACCAATTGGGAGGTGCATCCATCTTCTCAAATATTGACCTAAGATCGGGCTACCATCAAGTCCAATTAGGGATGAAACTATCCACAAATCAACCTTCAGGATGAGGTATGGTCACTACGAATTTGTGGTGGTGCCATTTGGGTTAATGAATACCCCCGCCACTTTTATGTGCTTGATGAATAATGTACTCAACAAATTTCTAGATAAATTTGTATTGGTTTTCATTGATGATATCCTAATCTACTCCAAGAACAGGGAGGAGAACAAAGAACATCTTAGAATTTTACTTCAAGTACCAAGGGAACATCAGCTCTATGCTAATTTTAGCAAGTGTGATTTCTTTCATAAGCAAGTCCACTACTTAGGCCATGTCATATCTAAGGAAGGAGTGGTAGTAGACCCTGACAAGATCAGATCCATTATGGAATGGCCTACCCTGAAAGATGTATCTGGTATTAGGTCCTTCATGGGCTTAGCAGGATACTATAGAAGATTCATAAAAGGGTTTTCCAAGATTGGATGTCCAATCACTACCCTTCATAAAAAGGGGATTAAATTCATTTGGACATCAAAATGCGAAGAAAGATTTTAGGAACTAAAATACCTCTTGACCCATGCACTTGTGCTAGAGATTGCGGACCCGGATGATGATTTCCTTGTGTGTACAGATGCCTGCAAGGAAGGACTCAGAGGAGTCCTTATGCAAGAAGGACGTGTAATTTGCTATATGTCCCAGAAGTTAAATGAACATGAGATCAATTATGTGACCCATGACCTAGAGTTGGCTGCCATGGTACATGCTTTAAAATGTGGAGACACTTCCTCCTTGGTAGAAGATTTGTGCTTATGACAGATCATTATGGATTGAGATACCTATTTGATCAACCAAAAATTAATTCCAGGCAAGCGAGGTGGATGGCTCTCCTAAGTGAATTAGATTTTGAAATCAAACATATAAAAGGAAAGGAAAATAGGGTGGCCAATGCCCTTAGCAGAAGTATAAAATTGATTCATCTAGCAACAGTAAGCACCTGCAAAACGGATGTCAGGGAGAGAATAATAAATGCACAAGAGATAGATGCATTCTTTAAGATCGTGAATTCATACCTAAGTCAAGAGCCTACAGGGCTGAAGTATGAAGGCTACCAATTACTCGAGGAAGGGTTGCTGAATTACAGAAACAAATTGTATATTCCAAACTGTGAGGACTTGAAGAGGTTCATAATGGATGAACTGCATAAGAGACCATATACTGGTCACTCGAGATATCATAAGATGATCACAACTAGTAGGAAACAATTCTATTGGTCTGGGTTAAAGAAATACATAGCTAACTATTTAGCTAAGTGCCTAGAATGCCAAAAAGTTAAGGCAGAGCACCGACATCTAGCAGGATTGTTACAGCCCCTACCGATTCCAGAATGGAAATGGGAAACCATATCCATGGATTTCATCACCGAATTACCAAAGTTGACCAAGAAAAATGATGCCATCATGGTCGTGGTGGACAAACTGAGTAAGTCTACCCATTTCATCCTTGTTAAGTCAACTTGTAAGGCAATAGATATTGCCAACATCTTCATGAAGGAGATATTCATACTGCATGGCATGCCCAAGTAAATTGTATCTGACAGAGATACCAAATTCACTTCAAACTTTTGGAAATCCCTAATGGCCGGTTTCAAGACTAAATTTTTGTTCATCATAGCCTATCACCCCCAAACTGATGGACAAACAGAAAGAGCAAGCGAAATAGTAGAGGACATGCCAAGAATGCATGTAATGCATCAGCCTAAGAAGTTGGAAGACTACCTACCATTGGTAGAGTTTGCCTACAACAACGGTTATAAGGAATCCTTAAAGATGAGCCCCTTTGAAGCCCTCTATGGTAGACAATGCAAGATTCCAATCAGCTAGAGTAATCCAGTGGACAAAATTACAATTGGACTGGACATGCTAAAATAAATGGAACATCAAGTAGTGCAGATAAGGCAAAATTTGAAAATTTCTCAATACCGACAGAAAAGTTACGCTGACAGAAAGAGAACTCCCTGAGATTTCAAATCCAGAGACCATGTCTATCTCAGAATTAGACCCCGGAAGAGTTCCCTAAGTATGGGAGCCTCTGCCAAGTTGGCACCTCGGTATTGTGGACCCTTTGAAGTCCTAGATAGAGTGGGACTTGTAGCCTATAGGCTAGCGCTTCCTCCCACTGTAAAGGCACATAATGTTTTTCATGTTTAATTAATGAAGAAATATGTACATGATGCTAATCATATAATTGACTAGTATGTGATCCAGGAGGAACCAGAGGGAGAATTTCTACCAGAACCCCAATGCATATTAGACAGGAAGGAAACATCACTCAGGAATCGAACCATTGCATAGGTCAAGGTGCAATGGAAACACTTTTGCCTAGATGAGGCTATGTGGGAAATGGAAGATGCCATGAGGTGGGCATTTCTGATTTTGTTTACTCCTGTACATCCATATCATATTGGTAGATAGAATGTTGAGGATGATGATTCCTTTAAGGGGGAGGGAAATGTAACACCCTGTTTCCCCCAGTCTATAAATATAACTATATGGACCGAGGAACTATGGCAAACTTAAAAGTGTGAATGTTTGATTTGATGGACCTCGTTTAGAAGGTCGATGAGTGTAAATTTTGATTATTCTAATAGAAAATCTTACATGTTTCATGACTGCTAAGAGAGAGGATGTGCTAAGAAAGAAAGACCACGATTGCTAATAAAAAGGTGGTGGAGGGGAGCCGAAATGGTTGTGTTAACCTCCACCAAACCAATACTATGTTGGAGTTAATGTTGCTCAGATTAGAACAACCCTCTGCCCAAGAATGAATTCTCGTTAGGATGGTAGGTGGGAAGGGCCTCCTCAAGAGTTAATGAGGGATGGGGCAGACTGCCCAATAGAGGGCTTCCATACCTAACCATGGACGGGGGGATTCGATCCACATGCAACCTTGCCAAGCAAGGCAAGAAGGGAAGTGGGGTGGATAGGGGGGGGAGCCTGCAGAGAATGCAGAGATGAGAGAAGAAAATCTCGGGTCCGAGAAAGGATTGAAAAGGAAAAAGTGAGTTCTAATCACGGGGATGGAGACTGAATCAGGAGAAGGAGCGTAACCTTCATCCTCATCTATTCTTGTATGGGGCGAAGGAGAGTAAACTTCGTCCCTAACTTTCGTTGAGATGGAAGTAAGAGATTGAATCTCAAAGCATTGCGGCCTAAGCTCGTGGGTGGCTAGTGATAAATCCATTGGGAGTGGCTGAGCCTATGGTTGGGTGGAAACGAGCACCCCTCTCAGCAGTCGAATCACATCTTGTGGTTATGATAAGTGTGTTATGCCTTGTATTTTGAATTGAAAATCATGGATGCATGCTCATGTTTTTATACGCTCATAAATGGTTTCTGTATAGAAGTGATTGCCTTGTGTTTTTGATTGGAAATAATGGATGCATGCTTATACTTATATGTCCATAATATGTTTATGTATAGAATGAATAAGTCCATAATATGAGTCCGTTGCCTTGAGAATTGTCCCATCTACTTGATTCTCGTTATATTCTGGTTTAATTTCCTGAAGGCACTTTCCCTGGGGAATTTCCTCACATTCCAGAGTCGGAGTGAGTTCCTTGAAATGGCTATCACTATAGTAAACTCACGAGTTTACTTTACCCCTGTTCCATAGTTCATATCTTGGCGAATTAGGAAGGCACTTCACTCAGGTCAACAACCTAGGGACTTTGAAAGGTACCCAAGCCCTTACCCAGAAACCCAACCAAGCTTAGGGATAATTACCCAAGAACCCTGTGAAGGATCATGTGATCTGGGTCTGGAAACCCCGTGCAAGAAGGGGTTAGCTCTCGAAGGTTTCAGAGTCTCAGGAAATTGAAACTCTGAGAAATTGAATTTCGTCACCTAAGTTCGGAAAGGATAGCAATACCAATTAGCAAAAGGGTGGACCCTTTCATTTGCTAGAAGAACGGATGAGATCCTTTCGGGAGTATCCCAAGTCTGTCAGGACCATTGGATCTAGAGGAGGAGCGCAGGCGTTAATGCCTCAACCCCTTCAACCTTCGCAAGTAGCGAAGGAATCAGGACCGTAGATCCCAGTATCCATGGGGAGCTACCTTAACCATCCATCGGAAGGGGCACATGGACGGCGATAGGCATTTCAATGACTCACACATCAGAAGAGTCAATGGGCAGAGTTTTAAGGATTCGTGAAACATGAAATCCTGACAAAATATGGGTCGTTGATCTTTGGAAAGGCTCAGAGTCATTGATCTGTAGAGCTTAACCCTTGTGTAGGCGGGAGAGTGGACTTGCCAAAGTCATTAAAGCCCGAAGTAATCAGAACCATCCATTGGAAGGGACACATGGAGGATGATCTACATCCATCGGGAGAATGGTTACTGGGAGAACGAGAGTGAAGACTCCCCCAAATTCGTGAAAGGAGAGTTCACGAAAGAATCAAAACCACCCATCTTCAGGACAGGTTTCACTAGATATGACTTAGCCGGATTTTGGGAGGTGGAAGGACTCTGCTCCTTGCCACTCAAATCACTGAAGGGAGAAACTTTGGTTTGAATCAGAGTTGTTGGATCATGGTTGGGTTAGGGCCGTTGATCTGATGCCCAACCATTTCTTGGGTTCAAAATCGGGAGTTGGGAGGTGAAGACTCCGCCAGAGTCCCAAAAAAGGGAACGCCTGGATTAATTCAGGACCATTTGTTGGTAAGGGGATCTGGACCATAGGATCCAGGTTGTCGGACCTTTGGGGATTGGAAATTTGGAGAACAGTGGAGCGTTGTCTGCAGATTCACCGAAACACGGGAATCCTGACGTGTGTCTAGAATTTGACCCCAGGTTTTGAGAGAAGGGTCATGTGAGTAGAGGAGCCAAGAAACCTTAGCCTTGGTTTTTGGGTTTCGAGGATTAGGGAACCAAGGTTCCTTGCAACATGAATCTCAAAATGGGATTTCTGGTAACACCTTTTGGTGTTAGCATGTGGTCATGGTGAATGGTCGTATGGATGTAGGCCTAAGGAGGAGCTAAAGTCTGTCAAGCCCATTTTCAGGTTTCAGGACTTGAAGGAGTCAAGGGGGAGAAACTCAACATCTATAGTCCTGATATCGCGAAATGTGATGAGCGCCTTTTAGTAAGGCATGTGGTCACAACTAACAATCGGATGGAAGTGAAGCTCGCGCTCGGTGCTTGAATTATATGATGACATGTTTCAATAAAAGGTCCCATGGATTCGTTTAGTGAAGGTTTCGGCAAGAAGAGCTATCCTGCGCTAGGCCCCTGTAGGAACTCGGGGATTCTAACCCTTAAGTAAAGGAGACAAGTTTTATTTATGTCGTCGTGGGTTTGTTACATGGATTCAAAGTGAAAATGAGTGTCAATGGGTGGATTTACCGATCAGATTTGATCTTTTTTCTTTCTTTTCCTACTGGCCCTTTTGTCTCAAACATGTCCTTAGATGGTCCCCAACCACTTAAGAGAAGCAACATAGGTGACTGGATTTTATCCTTGTATGAAAACCACAAAATTTTAGTGATTTTATATGAAAAAACTGAAATAAATGAAATATAAATTTACACATAAAATTTAGATAACAACCAACTAAGATGGTTGTCCTGGGGGGAGAAATTGACCAAAATGGTCAATTTTCCTGTTTGGGACAACAAGGTTAATAGAAAAAAATCATAATAGAAATTTACATGAAAAATAAAGAAGCAAGCAAGAATAAGCAACTAGCTAAGGGGCTTATTTAAGGGTTGTCCTAAGGGGCCCTAGGACTTCTGGCCACTAACTAAGGCTGGAAACAATTGAATACTTCAGGAAATCTTCACTACAACACGTCAAACAAGTTAAACAAGGCTATTAGTAAATGAAAGCAAGTAAGTTAAACCCAAGGAAGAAACAACAAACAATTAGCTAACCAATCCCTCCTGGAGATAGCTAACATAACAAATATTTACTACTACCCTCAACCCTTAACCAACAAGTGACATGCCCAACAACCAAAATTTAACAAGTATCACACACACAAAGAGATTTTAGAAAATTTTAGCAAAGCTTTGGTACTATATTCATCCCCTTTGTACATTTCTATCCCTCTTATTTATAAAGAAGAGGTGAAGGCTTAGGGTTAGGTCACAAGACACTTGTCACTTTTGGAAAAGTGACAAGTGGACGAACCCTTAAAGTGTTTTTATTTTTTTAATTAAAAAATAATCTTATCCAAAGGGAATCAAATGAGATTTGATTTGACCCTTTAATTACAATTTTTACAAGACAAAGTAAATCCTTCGAGACCAAACTATTACAAAAAAGTCATTTTCATAAAATGACAAAAAATAGTATGCCACATCATCATTTGTCTTGGGATTTGTGCCATCCCCAAGACTCTTTGATTAATTCCATGTTTTTTCGTTGTAGATGAAGTGAACTAGGAAAGTTCTCGACCATCCATGGCAGCCAGATTCACCGGGATGAAGCCCCAAGGTATGGGGAAATTGAAGAGTTACTTAGGAGGGAAAGGGGCCTTTGGGATTGGTCATTGTATGTACGAAAATTCCTGTTGTTCAAGAACTTTTCAGACCTGATTATACCCCCCCTTTGTTGCCTATAAGTTTCCCTGTGAGTTGACCGAACAATGGCTTTGATTTGGGCTTGTTTCGGCAAAGGGACTCCCTATGCCTGAACCTTGGGAGGCTTTTACCCTTTACCAAACAGCCAAAAAATTGAGTTTTGATGTTTCCATTTTTTTATTATCTATGTTCGATAACTTTCTGTTTCCTTTCGTTTGGCGCAAATATGATTCTGGATGAGCAATATATGGCCCTAGAAAGGTATGCGGGAAGGAGCTGGTCGGGAGACTAATTAGGGAAAAATTGAAATAGAGGAAACATTTTGGGTTGGACACCAGAATTGATAGGCTTCTATAGGCCTGCATACTTATAGCTGAAATGGGTTTTCCTCATTTGTCCAAATTTGGCCTCGGAGGCCCCCAATTAGGTGTCCTTCCGACACATGTTTTTGGGCCAATAATGAGCCCCTGTCACCCCGGGACGTTCCACTAAAATTATGGATTTAATTTGAGGGGGTGAATGCCATGGATGCATTCTTAACTTCGCTTCAGACATTTTGACTATTTACAGGCGAAATTCTACCTCCGGATGGCAAAGTTATGGTATTAATTTTGCCCAGTGACCCTGGGGGAAAATTAAATTTTTTAACATATAGCTTAAAAAAACCCTTTTTAAAATTTTGTTTTCGAATTTTATTTATATTTTTCATTTAATATTATACAAATTTTACTTTGCAATCTAATATATATATAATTAAATTAAAACTATGTAATAAAATTAAAATATAAAATAAAATAAAATACGGATTTTATTTAAACTAAATGTTTAAAAATTAAAATTAAACTAACCCCTCCCCCCGACACCCCTGGTCTCCCATATGACCAGCCCAAAACCCCCTCCCAACAAATCATAGGCCAACTGAGAGGTGGACTGTGCGGTGGTGGTGGGAGATGGTTGATGCATGCGAGGGTTGGGAGTCAGGGGTTATGGGGATGGAGGAGGGTGGAGGGTGGCGTGGGGAGGTCGACGTCCTGAAGGAATGAGTCATGGGGAGGTGGAAGGGTTGTTGCACACAGGTTGAGGGACTGTGGAGGGATGTCGCGTGGTATGGAGATGGGAAAAGGGGAGAGGAGGAGTAGACTGTGGAGGAATGGAGTGGTGGGGAGGTCGACGTCGTGGAGGAGTGAGTCGGGGGGAGGAGGAGGATTGGGAGAAGGGTCTACTCATGGGGTTGTGAGGTGGAGGGAGCCTGCGGGGAGGATGAGGATTGGGAGAAGGGTCTACTCATGGGGTTGTGAGGTTGAGGGAGCCCACAGGGAGGAGGGAATGGAGAGGTCGTGAGAGAGCTTGTGGGGATGCGAAGGTATTGTGGACTTGGGGTTGCAGAAGTGGAGGGGTTTTGGGAGGCCGTGGGGAGGAGGAGAAACAAATTTGTAAGTGGTGGCACCCTGGTGGTCGACGGGTGGTCTGCCACCAAAAATTTCAATTATTTTTTTTTTTTAATTTTTGATAGAAATCGGTTTTTTTTCCATAGTTTGGGAGTGGGAGGTCTTGGGTTCAACCCCACTCCCCTCCTTTTTTTTTTTATCCAGTTTCTGGGATTTTTTAGTGGGTAAAAAGGGAGGTGGTTGGGGGTTTAAATCCTAGGGCCTGCCAATGGCCATTCAACCCAGAAAAATTAATTCTTTAAAGTGGCCTGGAGGCTTGGGCCTAGTGCCCAAGAGGGGTTTGAATCCCCTCCCATTTGAATCTTTGCATAGGAATAGTAAAAAAAAATCACACTAGCCGCCATATATCTGAACTAAAAACCACGCAGACACACATAACAACTATGAAATCATAATTTTAATGGAAAAATTGACCTTTTCTCGTGCAAAAATCCACCATTTGTTTGAATAACCCAACAAAATTTTTCAGAAGTGGGACTGATGGGAGGTTACATGTATTTTTCTCTCTTATGATGGTACATGGTTGTGGCTTGCTGCCATTGAAGACCTGTACCTACTGTCTGAAATCCATTCTCTACCATTTAATACCTCAGTTTCAGAGCCACCTCTCCCCTTGGTCAAAATGCCAAAATGACTTGAGAGAGGGGAGGGAGGGTTTTGTATTTTTTTATTTTTCCAAAAAAATAATTTCTAATTTTTGCACGAGGGAGGTTGCGTGTCACTCCCTTGATTTTCCTCCATTTTCTTAATTTTTATTGTTTTCCCCTTTTTTTTAATATTTTTCTCGAAATTGATGCAAAGTCAAAGGTTGATTTTTGACTTTTGACCATGACCTTGTTGACTTAGCCATAAAATGTTGCCAAATGAGATGGGGTCCAAATTGGGCATCGAGCATGTTGTTGGAAAGGTCTCGATGAGCCCGTCGATAATATGTGGTCACAAATATGAAATTATTCCACCTCACCCCTCATTTGTGGCCCGAAACAATTACCGCTTAAAAGCCTTGACTTGTTGGTGGGCCCACATGAAACCCAATCTTGTGAAAGGCACCACATTGCCATACGATATCCAATCAAGGAAAATGGAGTACCGTCAGAAAGGTATCAATGAGTACATAGAAAATATGGCCATATATTTGTGTGTTGGGTCTATTTATGACTATTTCATTTGTCATGAAACACTGCTATGCAAGTTGCTTAGCCCCCTTTGCCCAAAATAGTTGACAAACTTGTGACAGTTCTAACCGGGTCATCCGAGGTCAGAATGAGTAAAATTAGGAGTCGTTGGAAGTGTTTCTAATTCCAATACAACGTGTTATTTTTGAATCCCTGATTTAAAACCCCTTAACAACAATATTTTAACCCTTAACCATTGCAACCAATTTGGTGTCCAAAAGTGGTCATGAACTTGCGAAGGCTCATTCTCACCAACCGAGGGTCAAAACCAAGTACGAGATATAATTTTGGAAAGATAGTGCACTTCCCTACACCATCCCTGGGTTTCATTTTATTTTTAATACAAAAATATGAACAGAATCAGATCGGGAAGTCACAGTTGTTGGTTTTAGCCATTTGGGCGACGCGAACTTTGTGTCCTCCATAGGGGGTTATACAGACTCAGAATCAAGCTCATGATAGCTCATTGGAAATATTTTCATGATCCATAAAGTATTGAAGCATTGTATTTCCAAAAATGTGACCATGCTTCATTTTATTCTTTGCGAAAGGACCTCGTCCCCATAGGACCCGCCTAGTGACAGGCAAAAGGGGCCAACGATAAAATTTTCACAAACTGCATGCTTAGCTCATCAAATATGAAATGAGAAGCCTTTACATGAGGCATTACAATGTGGGAGGGTTTCATAACTCAAAAATTACCCCAGGAAGGCCTCCTTTGAGGGGAAAAGAACATGGTCCCATAATAAGTTGAGCAAGGTCGGGATGGTCCCGTTTGGGTACCGTTTAAGATGTTGGTGGGCATAGTGATTATTGTGGTTTTTATATTGCTTCCCAACAGGCGATAGTAGGGTAGGGAAAACCTTGAATTTGATATCCATTTGACCTTACTATCCCTCGATTGATCTTGGAAGCACTGACCCAACTAAATGAAACAACCCTGAACTGACTTGGACTATTGCCAACTAACTTGACCTTGTTACGAGATACTCTCTAGTGCCTGATAAGTCTTCACATACATAGATAAAAACTCTCTTAAGGAAGTCAGCTGATATTCTTTCAAGGGAAGATGTCATAGTAACTATGACCCTCGCCACTGTCTTCGACTGGAACCATAGCACAAAGGGATGTTAGGAGCAACCCTCAGGATAACTTGTGGATAAATGAAGGTGTTAAACACCGTGTTGAGCCCAAAGAAGATTTTTGGGTCAACAGGGGAACTCAATGTAGATGACCGCATGAAAATAGTACACTTTACAAAAAATTAAATCGGTACGGATTGAAAACATCACTCATAAAAAATTTAACGTTGATTGTACGAACCAACAGTGGTTCGTGTCAACAAATTACTTTTTTGATAATTGTATGGATGACTATAAAGACACGTTTGTACAGATGATGAATATGGTACAAAATTTGTGGATGGTTGCATATGCACTGTACAGACGCTCCCGTACAGATCTAATACAACACAATTACTTCTTTAATCATTGCTTGTACTTAAAATATGGTCCAAATTTGATTCGATTTAACTATACGGACTAATTAAAATTTCTTTCTTTGAAAAATTATAATCACCATATGGTACGGGTGGAATGGTGGCTATTAATTTGAATTGATGTTGTAAGTAATGCAATTTTGTGACAGTCTTATTAATTATGAATCATTAGGGCCCTTTTTATTTTTCATGATAAGCAACCAAGTAATATTTCTTCAGTAAAATGGTAAACTTGATATATTTATATATATTGAATTCAAAATATGGACAACGCCTTTCATTGATTGTTCTATGTTTTATTATTATTTTTTTTTCTTGAATGGATAACCTTGATTTAGAATTTTATTGTGATATCAACAATATTTGAATTTTCTTTTTAAATTTACAACATAGTAGTTCTTCTTTCAGGGATTTCCTAAATTTTTAATGGCCAAAATCCTGATTGTGGTCAAAGACCTAAAGAACCAGAGAAAATCTGAAAATGTGGGTTGGTCAAAAAACCATATTAGACAAGGTCTGAAAGGAGTGTGGCCAAAGGCCGAGATCAGACTAGCTCTGATTGAAGTGTGGCCAATGGCCAAGATAAGAAAACAAAGCTCGGATACCATTGTGACAAACAAACATGTTTGAAAATTATAAGAATATCCAATTTAAGTAGTATAGAAAAGGTAATCCATTTAGGATGAAATAATATCATATTGAGTAAAATGTATAAGAATGAGATGATTGATTACAATGACAATGAGGTTCATATATACCCATGTAGGGGTGCCCTTTCATTAATAGACATGTCTTTTCATTATGATGTATTAATTATTATTTATTTATATTTATATATCCTATATATACTTATGCTTGTTACATTGTCATTATAATCTAATATTATATCTAACAGTTTACAACTCAAATATACCAAAAAGTCGTGATTTAGTAAATGTTGAAATGTAACTAATTACATTAGTTGAAACCTCTATTCCAAGAAGCATCTACTCTTTTAACCTTATCACAACATGGTCTAAAAATTAGCGAGTTACAAATTGTTAAATCTAGTTACAAGACTTTGTGGCTTTCACCCTTATTAGTCCCTGCCTCCATTAGGGAAAACTACGTTGACCATATATTAATTAACCTCTTTTTCACAACATATTCAAAGTTTTGTAAAAACTTCTATTAAATGCATTGTTTATTGTGTGTGTGTGTGTGTGTGTGTGTGTGTGTGTGTGTGTGTGTGTGTGTGTGTGTGTGTGTGTGTGTAATATTTAAAATTGATATATATCAATTTTGATTGGCCTAGTTATTATGATAGGACTTAAATATCCTTCGTGTATGTTAAATTTTTAACCTATTTGTCAGACCTCAAAAAATTATTTTCAAATAATAATTTGAAAATTTTATAAAGGGACCAATGCTATTAGATTTAATTCATGTTAAATGCTTTATTAATTTTTGTGCCAAACATGCAAGTTCTTGGCAGGTTTTTGGAAGGGTGGTGGCAATCCACTCGACAAATTGCATGGAGTCATGAGTTGATTCTCCACCACATGCAAGTTTCAAATGTAACTAACTTGATCCTCCACCGCCTGCCTGCAAACATGGACTCGAACAAATTGCAACGATGCTCAATACGACAGATGAAGGAGCAATGTCATCTCAATACAATAGATAAAGGAGCGACATCATTCAGAAAATACTAAATAAAGTTTTAAACTTTAGTAAAATCAAGCCCGTGTTATTTCCTACATAAACCTTATTTTCTCTTTGCTTTCTTCATTATAATATACCTTTTCTTTTCTTTTTTTCTGGTTATTACACAGTATTTTGTATTTTTCTAGTTGCAACTAATACAATATATTCTAAACTTATTTGTTTTGGCTGAAGTAAATGATGCAAGGGCCTTGATTCAATGCTCCTCGAGGTTATTTAGTGTTGGGTATTTGTTATATTTGTTGCATGTGTGTGGGGGAGTGTGTTAGATTTGATGACAACATATGACGATCCCATCACCTCTCAGTGTACACCTGCACCCGAGGGGGGTCTCAAGGGAGTGAGGCTTGGCCCCCTTGACCTTAGGTAAATCCTTCAGCTCCAAGTGCTAGCCCAGAGCCAACAAGGTTCACAAAAACGCCTCAAAAAAAAAATTGGGGTTATTTTTTGCTATTTTAAAAAACTTTCTAAATTAATTTCAGATTAATGGATTAGGGTTTTGGTAGCTGCAGAATACCTGAAATATTGTATATATTGTATTTTGAATGGATAAATTAATACAATGAAGAGTTGAGAGGTGTGGCACCAAGGAAGGCTCGTTTTCTTTCAGTTAAGGGTTTCCAACGTAAATCTCTGTGTACTATGTGTATGAACCATTGATTACTTATGTTTTGCTTAAGAAATTGTATCAATTCCTTTAGTGCACGGGTTTAAAAATTACATGTGGTACTAAAGCACACTTTTTTTCTTCAAGGGGATGGATTTGTTGTTGAGGGTTTGGCTCCATCTTGAAAGATCACGTTTATCTTGGGTGTGTGATAAACATGGGTTAAGTGGGAGACTTGCAGCGGTTTTCGTGTGTTGAAAGAGAATGGTGAGCAATTCTAGAATCAATATTGAGAAGTTCAATGGTCAAAACTTTGAGTTGTGGAATCTCAAGATGGAGGAACTTCTTGTAGACAAAGAAAAATGGATCACTATGGATCTTGGTACACAACCTACTAGTACACAACCTCTTGGTACTCAATCTACTGGTACACAAACTACTAGTACTCAATCTATTGGTACGTCAAAAGAAGATTGGGAGAAGTTGGATAGAAGAGAAAGGAGTACAACTTGAATCTTCATGGAATATTTGGTGTTATTAAATGTGTTTGGAGAATCTACAACCAAGGAACTATGAGAAAAGTTGGGGAAATATCATTCAAAGTCCCTGGTAAACAAGTTGTTTCTTTGAAAGAAGTTGTATCATCTTAGGATGGAAGATGGATATTATGTGACAGAGCATCTAAATGCCTTCAATATTTTGGTAAGTCAACTTGTCTTCGTTAATATTACGATTGCAAAAGAAGATAAGTGTATTACTTTGTTTGTTCCTTGCCAGACTCCTGGGATAATCTAGTTGTAGAAATTGGTAGTACCACTCAATCTGCATTGAAGTATGATGATGTAGTTTCATCCTTGTTATTGAAAGAGATGAGGCATAAACATATGGATAGTCATAACACAGATGCTTTATATATAAGAGGTCGTCCTTAAGATAGGAATAAAAATAAGTATTCAGGGGGATATCTAAATCTAAAGGTAGATCAAAATCCCCAGGAAAATATTTGAGGAAATGTTGTAAATGTGGTAAAGTTGGGCATTATAAGAAAGATTGCAGGTCTAAGAATGTTGATAAAGAAAAGGGTTTTGATGATGCCTCTTCCGCAGAGGAGAGAACCTCCATAGAAGAAGGAGGTGATGTTTACTTGGCATCTACATGTACACATGGATATCGTGATGTATGGTTGATTGACTCTGGTGCATCATTTCATATGACTCCTCACAGGGAGTGGTTCATTGAATATGAAAAGTATGATGGTAGTGATGTCTTCCTAGGAAATGACTCGACAACCAAAATCATGGGATGTGGAAGGATGAAGTTGTTGCTTAAAGATGGAAGGATTAGAACTCTCCTTGGATTTCTTCACATTCTAGATCTATCCAGGAGCCTAATATTTGTAAGTAAGTTGGATGATGCACGTGTGGATACTTTATTGGGAAAGGACACTTAGAAGATGGTACGAGGATCAATGGTGTTGATGAGGGGAGTTCAGTGTGGACCTTTGTACAATTTATTGGGAATCACTTGTACATATGGGTGTAGCAGTTCTATTCCCCTGAGCAGAAGAAGTTGAATGTAGAAGGAAAAGTGGAGAAATACAAAGCTCGGTTAGTAGCAAAAGGTTATTCCCAAGTAGAGGGAATTGACTTTGGTGAAATTTGTTCTCCTATTTCCAAGTTAACTTCTATTAGATTTCTTTTATCTGATGCCACTACTTTTGGTTTTAAAGTAGAACATATGGATTTGAAGACACCATTCCTACATGGGGATCTGGAAGAAGAAATCTGCATGAAGCAACCAAAAGGATTTGCAATGAATGGAAAAAAAGAATTGGTATGTAAGCTAAATAAGTCAATATATGGTTTGAAGCAGTCACCTAGGATGTGGTACCAAAATTTTGACACATACATCCTTGGACTGAGATTTGTGAGAAGCAGGGTTGATCACAATGTATATTCGAAGCAGTTTGGTAATCACTTCATTAATGTAGTGTTGTATGTCAATGACATGTTGTTGGTAGGAAATAATATGGATGTTATCAAGGAGGTGAAATCACATCTATCCTCCAAATTTGACACGAAGGATCTCAGTTTTGCTAACTTTATTATGGGAATGGAGATTAGAAGAGATTGTGCAAACAAGAAACTCTGGTTGAATAAAAAAAAATATGTTGAGACGATATTGCAGAGGTTTAATATGTAGGAAAGTAAACCGATCAAGGTTCTTATTCCTGTAGGTTTAAAGTTATCAACAAATCAATGTCCCAAGACAAAAAAAGAGGAATAGGACATGTCCCATGTTCCATATGCTAGTGTGGTTGGAAGTTTGATGTATGCAATGGTTTGTACTAGACCAAACATTACACATGCAATGGAATTTTTGGGCATGTATATGTCAAAACCAGAGAAGGAGCATTGGACAACAGTAAATAGATTTTTCAAGTATTTATGTGTCACTTCTAGTTATGGATTGTGCTACCAAGGAAGACCACGATTGGATAGAGTGTTGTACATACATGGGTTTGTTAATGCAGACTGGGCTGGAGATATGGATCGCATAAGATACATAAGTGGGTATGTGTTTAAACTATTTGGAGGAGAAATAAGTTGGATGAGAAAAATATAGGTTGTAGTGGCACTATCAACTATAGAAGTTGAATACATGGCAACCATGCATGCATGCATGGAAGCAATATGGTTACAGAGATTGTGCTCAGGTATTAGGTTGGTACAACAAGCAATAAGATTAGATTGTGACAGCCAAAGTGCAATCTTCTTGGAAAAGAACCCATCTTATCATTCAAAGACAAAGCATATTGATGTTCAATATCACTTTGTGAGAGACATGGTTGAAGACAAGAAGGTGTTGCTGGAGAAGGTTGACACCTTGAAGAATGTTGCAGATTCATTGAAAAAGTTTGTGAGCACTGAAAAGTTCTCCTGTTGTAGAGAAATAATGGACATTGTTGCCCTGGATTGGTGACTATGTAATCCTATGACCCCATGTATGCAAGGAGAACAAGAAGTGGAAGAATGTTTGGTATGTGTTATATTTTTTGCATGTGTGTGGCAGGGGGGGCGTGCATTAGATTTGACGATAGGATCTTTCGATCCCATCAACTGCCAGTGTATGCCTGCGTCGGGCGCCAAATGAGGGGGGTCTTAGGGAGGCCAGGCTTTCCCCCCTAACCTTAGGAAAATCCTTTGGCTCAGGGAAGTGCCCTGAAAATTGTTTTTGGGTGGTTTTTTCTATTTTAGCGTTTTTCGCTATTTTTAGTGGTTTTCTAAATTAATCCCGGATTAAGGGATTAGGGTTTTGGTAGGTGCGGAATACTTAAAATATTTTACATATTATATTGTGAATGGTGAAATTAG
Organism: Picea engelmannii; assembly: GCA_009831015.1. Classification (NCBI taxonomy): domain Eukaryota; kingdom Viridiplantae; phylum Streptophyta; class Pinopsida; order Pinales; family Pinaceae; genus Picea; species Picea engelmannii. The sequence continues at coordinate 262,813 of ML798191.1, forward strand.
TACAATGAAGAGTTGAGAGGGGCAACACCAAGGAAGGATGGTTTTCTCCCGGTTAAAGGTTTCAAGCGTGAATCTCTGTGTACTATGTGTATGAGCCATTGATTACTTTATGTTTTGCTTAAGAATCTGTATGCATTGCTTTAATTCACATATTCAAAACTTACATGTCCCAGTTTAGGCAGCATCTCAACAAGTTCAATAACTACAGCACTGTGGAATGTCTATAACCTCGGGTTTATATCACCTTTTATTACCAATGCGTATTTTTATGTATAAACAATAAAATAATTGTGTAGGATCTCAAAGTTCACATGATGGGTAAAGCTACTAGCATACTGCATTATAATTGGTAATATTTGTGTACGATTTTGAAGGGCAACAAGCATGAGAGTCGTGTTAGATTGTTTAGATACAATTTGACAAATATAAAGAGCCATAAACTTTATGTGTATGAAGAATATATAATAGTCGTTATACATTATTTCCCCATTTCCTACATTCGTAATTTTGTTTCTCTTGTTGGTCTAAATAATTTTTCTGATTAAATCACGGGTTCATTGTTTGATTAAATCAAATCTATGTATGCATGGGGTTGATATTTTGGCTTAGGTGCATGCCTCGTTACATGATTCCATTTTTTAATGTGGTCATTGTTTAATGCATTTTGTTATATATATATATATATATATATATATATATATATATAATAATGGTTTTCTAAAGATGATGTATGATAATGGAAACGTATGAGAGAGTTTGCCAAAAAAAATTAATTAATGATATGTTCCCACAATTATTTAATGTGCTTTAAATTCTTTTGAACTCTTTAAACAACTCTGATGTATGATAGTGGAAACATGGCTTTATAGATGTAAATATTTCATGTGTATTTCCAATTATCTATAAGCTATAATATTTTTATTGTGATTTTATGATGTTATAAATATTAGTTTATAGTTTATTAGTTATTTTGTTTTATATTTTTTTGGATATGGTTTATGGTTTAGTGATTGGAATTGGTAATTTTATTTTAGTGTTTTTGTTTAGATTTGGAGAAAAAGAATATAATACATAATTGTGAATTTTAAAAGCAATTTTTGCAACTAATCTGTTTTTAATTTGTTTTTAGAAGAATATCATTTCAATAATGATTTATTGATTGACGCATCAATCCTTCTCCTAAAAGGGAAGGAAGGCTCACGTTCAATCTGCATTTGAGGGGTGCTTTGTATGTTACTGGATGGCAAGTGACTATGGACAAACATGACTTATTGACCCAAAATGGCCTTTTAGATGTGGTTTCAAAGATCAAAAGTGGGTGTTGTTATGTAAATATCTAAGTTTAAATTTTCGATAGAGATAAAACCGAAAAAAAAGTAGTTTGATTATATCATGAAAGTCGTTTAACTGTTAACCTTTAAAAAAAATTGATTTCCAAAATCCTATCCTTGGTAGTTCTTAAAATCTATGGATATTTTGATAATATATCATGGAGGCACTTAGAGCCCATGCCATCTCAGGTAACCACACCACCCAACATCTAAAGTTAATACAAACATAGTTGATATATTAGGTGCATTGAAACATATCCAACATCAAAATCTGAAAACAATGAAAAGTGTTCTTTCGATTTCCCATCTCACTGTAAAACACCTAGCTTCAGAGAGTTTGACTGAAAATTGTATGTGCAGTTTCATTGAGAAACAGAGAAGCGACAGTCACAATTAGTGACATACACTATATGACAACGATGCTTGGAATTACGTACATGTTGTAGCTTAAAATAAAATTCAAAAAGAGAAATCATTAGGTAGATAACATCCTCTTCAAAGATCTTATGAGTATGTTTTATATATATTGTCAGAAAATTTTGTCACAGTTCAATGTTTTTGTGGATGCACTTGATGACTGCCTCCATTATTGGAAAAAATGATTCAAGAACAATAATACATGTCTTCTGACAACTTTCCAACTTGCTTGCACTAGTAGTTGGCTAATCACAATGATGAATCTGTTAAATTCTCCCACTAACAGGTTTTGAACACTACAAAACATAATGACCACCAATAAGTTTTTAACACTATGAAATAGATTGGGTTGGGTAATTTTTGAAAACCAAATCAAAAGGGCTAAGTTCCTTGGGTTCCTACACGAAAAAATAAAGAAATAAAGTGCAATAAAGTGAACGAAGAGAATTTGTCATTTAACATAAATGTTCCAAAAACGGAAAAGACTTTGGGACTACGCTGACAGTTGAATCGACTGATGCACATCTCTATGTTACTTTATATTTTTATTAAATTTGGCAGAACTAGCTGTGCTTTTTCCATTGTTCAAAATACACACAACATAAGTAATAGTTATGTAAGATTATAGAGGGATCCAAAACTTGAATGGTGCCACAAAGTCTTATAGATAGACATAAAAAATTGTAACATGATAATGTAATGTCCCTCTGTTACACCTAAGAAAAACCGATGCACAAAAGGTTTTTTTTAAAGCATAGGAAACTGTGTCAACACATAATTCAACAACGCCTTATCAACAACATCATAATTAAAGGAATTAAAAGTGTCTCATCGTCATAATCAATAATGTTGCAACCGATGCATCAACATATTTAGCAATGACATATAATTAACACATCATAATTGAATAACAACACAAAATTGAAAGCATCATGAATGGTGATGCAAGGTCAACTCATCACGATCAACTGTAATCATCAATACTTTTAATCACTCAACTCATCACATAAAGATAACCATCTGATAACACAAGAACAACATGAGATAACATAATGATAACATAAGGATCATAAAGATACATAAGAATGACATAAGGATGCTACCCACCCAACCTACCCTGCAAGGTTAGGACCTCTGGGACACATCAACAACACTCAAGCCCATGATCCAATTGATTTTCACCATTTAAGGTCTCGGGGATGGCGATTGTTCTCAGGAATAAGGAGGTGTCTACATCCCACTAACACAATCAAGTCCAAAATCCATCTAGCTAAATCAACAACATCAACGATAATCAATGGCACAACATATTATAAAGTCTTAATCAATCATAAAAAACATAAGTTAAGGCGTAAGTGAAATCATCCTTATTTTACCTTCAAGGCGCAAAAGAAAACATCTATTTAATTTCAAGGAGCAAGCGATTAATCAATCACTGAATTTAACCATATATCAGCATTCCTTCCAAGGCGCGTGACTAATCAAATTCTGAATTAATTATACATCAACCTTATTTATTCATGGCGTAAGAGTAATCATCGGTTTTATTTTCATGGTGCATGGTAAAAAAATATCTAAAACAATGAGACCTTCACACAATTAAAGGCGCAAGAGCAATCTAGATTACTAAAAAAGTCTTACATCAAATTTATTTAAGGCGCGTGAGTAAACTAATTTCATAATTAATCACACTTCAACATTATTTAAGGCACACAAGTAATCTAAGTTCTTAAATAATCACACATCCACAATATATTTATATGATTGACGCTTGTGTAACTGTAATTGTTCCAAAAAAAATTCATATATAACAACATATCAATATGATTAACACATTTAGCAATTATAAACACTCCATCAATAGTTCATTTATGCTAACACTCGCTCAAGTTTTCTAGGCCACCTAGATTCATTGACTCATTTTTTTTATACTGTGACGTGCCCTTCAAGACGCACTCCGTGCTCTAAGGGTGCCACTTGCCTTTGAATCAAATTTTAATTATGCAACGTTCCCTTCAAGATGCACTACATGCTCCAAGGGTGCCACTCACCTTTGACTGTTTTTGGTAGTTGTCCAACCCTTGGAGTCAATACTCCATTTAGGCGACCTTGTGAGATACTAAGGGCCTCTACGGAATAAGGACCCTACCTTATTGTGCACCCCTTAGAATCTTCGTGAGTGACTGTCTCAATTTGACCTCACAACACCGTGGATCTCTTGAACTAGGTAATTGTTAACCTACAATTTGAGCCATAGAGAGTTCCAATAGGCTGTGATAGGGCTGCTTGCACACCTCTCCCTCAATAATTGGTCTATGTGCATGGCCCCTTTACTCCTTATGTGAGTCACATTAACAAGCAATTGTCAGCCTGCATCCATCAAAGAAACATTGTCAATGATCCATAAATAACATCAGAATATAATCACTCATATGTCACATATGCATAAACAAAATACTCAAACCAATACAATCCACTCCCTGACTCGATCAGGAGTCCAAGGAGGTCCATTGATGCCAATGAAATATTCAATCTGTCAAGTTTCCTTCACACTCAGGGGAAACTCGTCAATAACATTTGTTAATACATAGATATCAAATAACATAACATCATAATCCATCAACATCATCATAAGAATCCATAAGTGGACAGACAAACATACACTAAAACTAGATCGCTTGCACACAAGTGTCCTCAAAGAATAAGTCAATAACATGTGCTCATGAGAGAGGGATGTTACATACACCCCCCCTTGTTTTAAACTTTGTCCTGAAGTTTTACAGTATTTAAATGCAGTAAATAAGCATCTGACAAGATCTAAAAGTAATAGGGAAACTGTTAGCGCATATCATATGCATCCTCCCAGGTAGCTGAGTGTGGAATACAATTGTCCCACTGGACCTTGACTTGATCGACTGTTTGGCGTTGTAGTTTTTGAATGAAATGGTCCAGAATGCGGATTGGCTCTGTCGTGAGTGCACCCTCATTTGTCATGAGTGCACCACAAGGAACTCTTTTCAATCTCATGTGTCGAATCACTAACAGAAAGTCGCAAAAAAAATACATGAAAAACATCGTGCATACGCCTCAAAGAATCAGGAAAGGATAGTCGATAGGCCACGGGCCCCTTCCTTTCCATACATTTGAAAGGTCACATAAACCTAGGAGAGAGTTTATCACCCTTTCCAAACTTGATCAAACTCTTTTGTGGTTTCACTCGCAATAAGACTCGATCACCAACTTCATAACTACAGTCAACACGATGCACATCAACATAGCTTTTATGTTGATCTTGAGCTTCTTTAATCCTTTTTCATATCGTTTGCATTTTCTCTTCCATTTCTTGGATCGCTTCTGGACCTACCAGGACCCTATCCCCAAGCCGATCCCAACTCAAAGGAATCTGACATGGTCACTCGTAAAGAAACTCGAATGGCGCCATATTTATGGTTCTTTGATAACTTTTGTTGTAATCAAACTCTACTAGTGGCAAGAAGTCTTCCCAAAGCTTTAGTCAGCCCATCACATACATACACAACATATCTTCCAAAAATTGGTTTGTTCATTATGTCTACTTGTTGGTCTTCAGGTGATATGTTGTACTAAAGTTCAGTTGTGTTCCCAAGGCCTCTTGGGGACTAGTCCAAAATAGTCTTGTAACCACTGATCCTCTATCAGATACTATTCTTTTTGGAATGCCAAGCAATCTCACAATCTTTTTAATAAAAACTCTAGCCATGTCTGGCACCTGATACGTCGTACGCATAGGAATAAAATGTGCACTATTCGTCAGAGTGTCAACTACCACAATAATCGAGTCATGCCTCCTAGCTGTCAATGGCAATACAACAATAAAGTCCAACGAAATGACCTCCTAATTCAATTCTGGAATAGCATGTGGTTGTAGTAATCCTGTCAGATTTTTATGTTTATCGTTCACTTGATGACATTCTTGACACCTTGCCACGTAGTTAATTATGTCCACCTTCATTCCTTTCCAGAAGAATAAGGGTTTAAGGTCTACCCTCATATTCGTGACTCCTGGATGAGCCATGTACACTGCTCTATGAGCTTCATTTAAGATCAAACTTCTCAGCTCGTCTTTAGGCGGTACGTAAATCCAGTTATTATACCTCATTACTCTATTGTTTTCCACAATAAATCCCTTAAATTTTGGTACCAACATGGTGTCTTGTCCGATATTTTCCTTAACCTATTTATACCAGTCATCATCGCATTGTATAGTTAGAATATTTTTGTGAAGATTTGTCTGAAGAGGTATCACCGAAAATATGCCTGGTCTCTGACTCAATGCATCTGCCACTCTGTTCACTGTTCCTTTTATGTATGTAATCTCAAAATCGTACTCGCTAAGCAGTTCTGACCAACGTCTTTGTCACGCGTTCAAGTCATTGTGTGTAAAAATGTGTTGCAAACCACAATGGTCTATTTTCATTTCGAATTTATGTCCAATCAGGTAGTGTCTTTGCACTCTCAGGGAATACACAATGGCCAACAAATCCAAATCATGCATCGTGTAGTTCTCTTCATGCTTTCTTAATTTCCTTGAGATGTAAGCAATCACTCGATCGTCTTGCATCAAGACTCCACCTAAGCCTTCCTTGGATGCATCTGTGCATACCAAGAACTCCTCATCCATGTCAGGGAATTTTAGTATCGATGCTATCGTCAACAACTCCTTAATCCTTCAAAATGCTTCCTCTCATTTCTCTATCCATACAAACTTCTTATTTTTCTTCTGCAATCCTGTGATCGGATTTTCTATCTTCGAAAACCTTTGAAGAACCATCGATAATATCCAGCTAATCCCATGAAGCTACGTACTTCTGGTACGTTTTTCGGTGAAGGCCATTCCATAATAGCCTCTACCTTCGTTGGATCCACAACGATACCTTCGTCGGAGATAACATGCCCTAAATAATGAATCCTCGATTGATAAAAAGAGCATTTCAACAGTTTCCCGTATAATTTGTTTTCTCATAAACACTGTAGTACTAAGCGCAAATGTTCGTCATGTTCTTCTGTTGTCCATATATCAAAATGTCGTCAATGAATACTTGAACACACTTGTCCAAGTGTTTGCGGAACACCCCATTCATCAAGCTGTTGAATACCCCTGGGGCGTTTGTCAGCCCAAATGGTAAAATGAAAAAATCGCAATGCACAAACCTTGTCTTGAATGTGGTTTTAGGAAGGTCTTCCTCCTTGATCCATAACTGGTGATATCCTGATCTTGAGTCGATATTCGAAAACACCATCGCGCCCTTCATTTGATAAAAAAACATAGTCTATTCTTGGCAACAAATATTGGTTATTGATCGTTGCCTTGTTCAATTGACAGTAGTCAATGCAAAGTCTCCATGACCCATCCTTCTTTCGTATGAAAATAAAAGGCGCACCCCAAGGTGACACACTTGGATGTATAAGTCCTAGGTACAACAACTCCTTCAATTGCATTTTCAACTCTTGTAACTCAGGTTTTGACATCCAATAAGGCATTCTTTCTATCGGTTCAGTTCCAGGTTTTAAGTCGATGGTAAATTCCAGCTCTCTTTTGAGCGGAAACCCTGGTAACTCTTCTGGGAACACGTCCGCAAAATCTCATACTACCGGAATGTTTTCTAATCCTTTTGTTACGCCCTTGTCATTTAGCGCTAATATTGCATATATATTGCATCCTTTGTACATACTCTTCTATAGTTGTAGGGAAGAGATGAACCTTAGGGAAACTCCCTGGTTTCTTCCTTCAATCACTCGCCTTTGTCCCTCATCATCAATCAAACTCAACCATTTTGTCTTACATTTGAGTATCACCTCCTATGATTACAACCAGTCCATATCGATCACGATGTCATAAGATCCTAATGTCGTGACGTATAGGTTGGTCTTCATTACAAAATATCCTAGGTTGAGATTACAGTCCGTAACTTTTCCTCCAACCTTTTGTTTGGCTCCTGAAGCCATTTCCATGTAGCTAAAATGGTCATGTTCGACTGCCCTTACCTTAATTGTTTTTAGCGCTGGACCAGAAATAAAGCTCTATGTAGCACCAAGATCTATCAAAATACTAAAGGTATGGTCAACTAAGGTACCTCACATCTTGAGCACAGTAGACTGGTGTTCGGCTTGGCGATTATTCACCACTACATGAATCTAGTGGGCCTTGCCCAAATATCCTATTGTAGTGTGTCCGGCTGATCTAACTACTCTAGCCCTCTCAACCATATAGTCACTCTGGTAATGCAGCTCTCCACATGTCCAACATCCAGTCTTTGGTCTCATACTTCTGGTCCCCAAAGTATAAGCTGATGGCCCACCAACCTAAAACCCTGGTTTGTTTTGATGAACAGGCCTGAACTGTTGTTGCTACAGACTACGTTGGTGCTGGTGTTGTGGTCCTCTGTAGGGAGTCCACTGCTAAGGTGTCGGTCATCATGGTGTCGTGAACGTGGATCCTCTCATAGTGCCTCGATACCCTGATGGATTTCTAGCAGGTGTCTGATGTTGCCACGTACCAGATGTCGCATGTCCCATCGGTCTCGCAAGGGTCATGCTTTGACCCCCACTGATCAACTCTTTCTCAGCTATGAGGGCCTTCTGGACAACATTGTGCAATGTCTGAGGCATTAGGATCCTCACTTTCGCACGAATGTTGATGTTAAGGCCGAACACAAACTTGTTGAAGTTGAGCTTATCGATGTTCAAATGGGGTGCATACCTAAGCATCTCCATGAAATGGGCCTCATACTTGGGCACCATACGATCACCATGTCATAAGGCATTGAAATCATTGAGCTATTGCTCAATGAATTCCTAAGACAAATACCTCTCACGGAACCGCTCCTCGAAGAACTCCCATGACACGTCTTCGATGACCATGTTCAGTTGTGGCAAGAGCATCTTCCACCATAGAAGAGCGCTCCCTTTCAGCTGAAAAATTGCCATGCAGACTTTCATGTTGGATGTGTAGTCACGAAATGAGAAGCACTTCACCATGTTCTCCAACCATGCCTTGACGGTTGCATCTTCCGTGGCACCCAAGAACTCGGGAAACTTGACCTTCTCAAGTTCTCGGTGAATGCTACCAGTACCTGTTGGGGCACGTTGTGGACCCTCAGGGGGTACGGGCACCGTGGCCTCATCTCTATCTAGACGGTTAATCAAGGCCTCTGACATCCTCTGAAAGGACCTCGTCAGACCAACCACATTCCTCTTAGCAATCAACCCCTATCCAATGACTTGTTCTTCTCCTTGGGGTTTAGACCCCTTTGGCATGAACATTACTGGAGGCGTCACGCCTCTTCCCCTAGTACCACATCGTCTACCTCCACGACGCCCTCTAACCAAGATTATCGATACAGACAAGTTAAAATTTTAATTAGCGCTATATTATTAATCAAGGGTTTAATACAGTGGAAGGCGTGACGATCCACAGTCATAGGGTTGAACCCGCTCTGATACCATATATAACGGCCCTCCGTTATGCCTAAGAAAAAGTGATGCACAAAAGTTAATTTTTTTTAAAGCATAGGAAATTGTGTCAACACATAATTCAACAGTGCCTAATAAACGACATCATAATTAAAGGAATTACAAGTGTCTCATCGTCATAATCAATAATGTTACAACCGACGCATCAACATATTTAGCAATGACATATAATTAACACAACATTATAATTGAATAACAACACAAAATTGAAAACATCATGAATGGCGACGCAAGGTCAACTCATCACGATCAACTAGAATCATCAATACTTTTAATTGCTCAACTCATCACATAAAGATAATCATCTGATAACACAAGGACAACATGAGTTAACATAACAATAACATAAGGATCATAAAGATACATAATAATGACATAAGGATGCTACCCACCCGACCTCCCCTACAAGATTAGGACCTCCAGGACACATAAGCAATGCTCAAGCCCATGATCCAATTGATTTTCACCATTTAAGGTCTCAGGGCCGACGACTGTTCTGAGGAACAAGGAGGTGTCTACATCCCACTAACACAATCAAGTCCAAAAGCCAACTAGATAAATCAACAACATCAACGATAATCAATGGCACAATAGATTATAAAGGCTTAATCAATCATAAATAACATAAGTTAAGGAGCAAGTGAAATCATCCTTATTTTACTTTAAAGGTACAAAAAAAAACATCTATTTAATTTCAAGGCACGTGCGATTAATCAATCATTGAATTTAACCATATATCAACATTCCTTCCAGGGCGTGCGACTAATCAAATTATGAATTGATTATAAATCAACCTTGTTTATTCATGGCGCAAGAGTAATCATCAGTTTTATTTCATGGCACGTGGTAAACGAATATCTAAAACAATCATACCTTCACACAATTAATGGCGCAAGAGCAATCTAGATTACTAAAATAGTCTTACAACAACTTTATTTAAGGTGCACAAGTAAACTAATTGCATAATTAATCACACATCAACATTATGTAAGGCACACAATTAATCTAAGTGCTTAAATAATCACACATCCACAATATATCTATATGATTAACGCTTGTGCAACTATAATCGTTCCAACAAAATTTCATCTATAACAACATATCAATATGATTAACACATTTAGAAATTATAAACATTACATCAATAGTTCATTTACGCTAACACTCGCTCAAGTTTTCTAGGCCACCTAGATTCATTGACTCATTTTTTTATACTGTGACGTGCCCTTCAAGATGCACTCCATGCTCCAAGGGCGCCACTCGCTTTTGACTCAAATTTTAATTATGTGACATGCCTTTCAAGATGCACTACATGCTCCAAGGATGCCACTCGTCTTTGACTGGTTGTTGTAGTTTTCCAACCTTTGGAGTCAATACTCCATTTAGGCGACCATGTGAGAGACTAAGGGCCTCTAAGGAATAATGACCCTGCCTTATTGCGCATCCCTTAGAATCTTCGTGAGATACTGTCTCAGTCTTCCCTCACATCATTGTGGATCTCTCAAACTAGGTAATCGTTAACCTACAATTCGAGCCACGACGAGAGCGCTAGCAGGCTGTGAGAGGGATGTTGCCACACCTCTCCCTCAATAACTGGTCTATGTGCATGGTCCATTTACTCCTTATGTGAGTCATATTAGCAAGCAATCATCAATCTGCATCCATCAAAGAAACACTGCCAATGATCCATAAATAACATCATAATATAATCGCTCATATGACACATATGCATAAACGAAATACTCAAACCAATACAATCCACTCCCTGACTCGATCTGGTGTCCAAGGAGGTCCATTGATGCCATCAACATCTTCAATATGTCAAGTGTCCTACACACTCAGGGGAAATTTGTCAATAACATTTTTCAATACATAGATATCAAATAGCATAACATCATAATCCATCAACATCATCATAAGAATCCATAAGCGAACAAACAACCATACACTAAAACCAGATCACTTGCATGCAAGTGTCCTCAAAGAATAAGTCAATAAAATGTGCTCGCGAGAGTGGGATGTTAAAGATAACCTTGAAAACCTATTGTGTATGGTAAACCGTCGTTCACGTGTGTACATAATAAACACATAGCTTAAAATATTGCTAAATATATTTTAGTTGTAATGTTGCTAAATAAATTTTAGTTGTAGATTCCATTTGTAAGTTCTCTACTATGATTGCATTTGATATTTCATTTAATTTTCCAATATAACAAAGTTCTAAAATACTAGTGTACCAAAACCCATAAACATCTCTAACGTGGATAATGTGATGTTTTCCAAGTGTCCACACATTTTCTTATTGCGTGCACGATGGGCATGTGAGTGGCACAATAATATGTTAGCATACATTTCAGGTCACATGAGTATGTGAAGTGGCATCACAACGATTTAGTGCTTATTTTAAGGTCACAATTGAGTATTTTTTATCGCAACGAGTTAGTGCTTTTCTTAAGGTCACAATTGAGTTTTTTTTTTTTATGGAAGAAAATCACAGGGAACCCTCCAAGTAATTACCCACATTTTGTGGACGGTAAACATGGTAAACCATTAGCGCTAATTACTTGGCCTAACCCGGTGGGGAGATTGAACGAGGCCCAACAATATCAATAAATTAGTTGGCCGAGGATTTGACCCTGAGACCTCTTACATTATAACCATAACACTCATCCAATGAAGCTAACCCACCAGTCTAGGTCACAATTAAGTATTTACAAGAACTGTGCTAATTTTTATGATACCCTACCATGAAGTGAGTTTCTCTATAACACTATATATATGTGCATTATTATTTTATGTATAAATATCAAAATGCTAATTTATAAATTCATCCTCATAGTAATGAAAATAAAGCTTGAAATATAATTTAAAAAAAAAGGAAAAATATTAAATAACAAAATATTTTATTTATTAACAAGTGTCATTACAGTGGCAACGTCCATGTGAAAAATAATTTTCTGCATATATTTGATCACAAACAAAAAAAAAAAATGCATTGACCTATATTTCCAAACAAAAAAATGCATTAACCTATATTTCCAAAACAGGTGTTATAGGTATTTTCTGCATATATTTGATCACAAACAAAAAAAAAATGCATTAACCTATATTTCCAAACAAAAAAAATGCATTAACCTATATTTCCAAAACAGGTGTTATAGGTGAAGTAGTGGAGCAATAAAAAAAAATGCATTAACCTATATTTCCAAACAAAAAAAAATGCATTAACCTATATTTCCAAAACAGGTGTTCTAGGTGAAGTAGTGGAGCAATAGAAATACATGACTAAAAATCAAGGAAATCAATAGTTTTCACGAAGAGATAGAGGTCTGTACACGGAGGTAATGGAATTATGAAAGAAGAGGAATGAATGCCTCTGGGTTTAGATATGCAAGCACAAATAGACATTTGAATTAGAGAGATTCAAACCAAAACACAAAATTAACCAAATACTATTAACAATAAATATATATACATTACTTCAATATTTTATTTTATTAAATAAATCAACATTCAAACATTAATAAAGAATAATAAAATATAAATAAAGTATATCTAAAACTTTTAACTTTTATAATCTCACCGAATTTAAACCTCGTAATATTACAAAGTAGCTTAAATCCACAAGCTTAATAACCAACAATACGACCCAAAATATATTGTGAATTTACTCATTAATATTTTAGATTATGAAAAGCTGGATTAATATCCAACCCTGAAAATGGAATCCACTTCAACTGCTATCCAAAACATGATAGTCATTTTTGTAAGTGGAATAAAAACGAAAGAAGTCACTTGAAGAGTGCATCGATTGGCGCTTTTTGATGCTTTGTTTTCACTCTCTTGGCCACTTGTTTCCCATCATTACCATCATTATCGTGGCTATGGATAGGAAGGGTAGAGGAGGAGCCTGCAATTGCACTTTGTTATTTTCATGGTAATCATCCTACGTAAATATAAATAATAATTTTACAAATTATATATATATTTTAATTCCGTTACATAGTTTTTTTTTATCTAGTGATTTTTTTTTGTAATTTAAATTAGTATTTCACAAAAAATAATACATTAACTCAAATAAATAGTGGAAACAATACTAGAAAACTAAAATCTCATTTACAATATATAAAGACATTTTTCCCATCAACTAAGTTTATCATTTAAATAACTTCAAAGCTTACAAGGGCTTCTTTACTAGGAAAATGGCCCACAGAGAAAATACAAAAAAATTTAGACAACACTTGCAAACCCTAACAACCCCTAGTCTGTTGTACGACCCTGAAATTAACGGTTTTCGAGATGTACACACCCTTCCTTAAGAAAACTCACATATAGGCGTCTAACTCCATTGAAACCCATGTACACGTGCACAAAGACTGTACAAAAAACTTCTTACGATGCAGCCCTACTGCTACGACTCCAATCCACTAGAACTCTTTGTGGCTGCCTTTGCTCTCTCTTGTCCCTAACCTATACTGATACACTGATATCTAGATGAAAGTCCTTCTCCACCTATCCAAGATCTTATTAAATCATAGTCCTTCRTGATCCAACCCTCTGTATCAAAAGTGTCTCCTCCTTCACTCTTGCCATGCTTTTATAATCTTGAGTTATGACCTAACCTTAATCTCCAAAGTGATTGACGACTGAGATTAAATCTCACCTCACTTGAGATCAATGGATAAAATTTAATTAACTAATGCTAATAACTTTAACATTTGATTAAATAAACTCAATTAATTAATAAAAGTACTTTACTTTAATAATTCATTTAATTAAAGTAAATGACTAAGGTAGAAGGCTTTGGATGACTTCCACATGTCTAGATAGCTAGACCTGTGTGGAAGTACATGTCTGATGCTACACACACACACACACACACACACACACACACACACACACATATTCGAGGAAATGTACTCGCGAAAAACCTTTTGAATACTTCCCCATGTTCCATGGATGGTAAGTGAGGTAAATCATTGGCTCTGATTACGAGGCCTCGCCCCCGGGGAATCAAGAAAGTCAAACTTGTGACCAACAAGCATGAAAATCTCACATGTGGCTCAAGACCAATTGAGCTAACCCTCAGGGATACATACATATACATATACATATAAAGTGAAGTCAATTGGGTTTAGCTTAGGTGGTTGGGAGGAATGATTGTTATCCCCCCCACCCAGGTTCAATTCCCGCAAGTGACATTTTGAGCTATTTACAAGTATATTGTTGTAATGGCTTTGAGCTTCATTTGTAGGTAAATGGTATTCTTGTATCCCATTCATTTTATCAAAACATATCCCTTTTGAAACTTATTGCTCGACACAATCATCTTGAAAGGACACCCCGAATGGAGATCTTGAACTGGCTTGTGATAACACTTCAAGGAATTGTTCAACTTCTTAGCACAAATTTGTTCTTTTGTTCACTCCCAGATTAACTAGAACATAGAACACTCCTTTCCCAACCAACAAACGAGTATCACCACCCAACAGTTTTAGGTACTATGTATATGGTTGCAAATCATTATGGATGGAGCCAAAATCATACACACAAGTTCTAAATGCCCCGACATATGGTAAGTCAACCAACAATAGAAAATATATCAGCCTAAAAAATGAGTTGACCGATAAGGGAAGGAAATCTTAGCAAACCAAATAAATTGACCAACAAGTGAGGAACGCTCAACTAACAAGATATGTTGACCAACGATGAAGAAACATGCTCAACAAACAAATAAATTGACCACAAGGTAGGGAGTGTATAAGAGAGTTAACTCACAGTTTTTGGATATAAGGAAGATGCCCAACAACTTAAGAACATTGAGAATGGCATGTGGGAAAGGTATAAACACCAACTAGCAACTAAAATGCGGTCCAAAAGAGTAGGAGTGACCTATGGGTGAAAGTAAATTGGCCAACAAGACAAAATGTGGCCCATGAGAGTAGGAGAGACCTATGAGTGAGAGGAAATCAACCAACAAGATGGAGTTTGTTCTAGCTTTCATACCACAATCTAGTAATTCATGAAAATAACCCAAACTTCTATTGCACATAGTGTATAAGAAGTTAAACCATAACAAGAAAAACTTGAACCATTTTATTATGATCACATAATTCATTACAAAGGGGGGTGAGCTATGCATGCTCAAAATCTCATTCATTATTACTCACTAGTAGATTCAAATTACAGATAACCATGGCTTTGGGACACCTTCGGTCAATGTGGGTAGGCTTCATGACTCCTTCATCCATAGACTTTGAGCAAGTTTCCTTTCAAGCTCTTAATTATACCCCTTCAAGCTTTTTCCCCAATTCTCTTTTCATTTCTCGTTGCCCCTTCTTCACTACAACCTTCATATTTAATGGGATGCCTTTGGAAGGCCAACCATCACACTGGTTCATTTTCCCTTCCCATTTTTCCAAAAAGACAAAATAAAATTAAAAACGATTACAAGCTTATCACAAATTTACAGAATATTTTGGGTGAGGATCCAATTCGGATCAAACCTCCCCATTTGCAGGATTTTGGTCCCCAAAAGCCTCAACTCCTTTCAATATTATTCTCCGATAATCAAGTAGACTCCAACAAATCTCCAAAAAAGGGTGCCTTTGTTGTAGGATGGAAGATGAGAGATGAGTAGGAGTTACCTTTGGCATAACCTTGTTGTCCATCTCATGGATAGAAATGACATTTGCTGCTACAATAGGTCATTGGACAACCATTGCTCCTTGGGATGTAAGTGCAAACAACTCCTCTTTCCCCTTGACTCTTTAATATTTCTTCTTGTCTATTTGATTTTTTGGATGGAGTTTCGGGCGAAGCCACCAACATTTGGCCTCTCAATGTCCAATAAATATGCAATACTGCTTATAGTTCCTACATGGGATGCTTGGCCTTGTACAACACCAACAATCATTAGCCTTATGACCCCTTTTCCCACAATAGGAAACAAAAAACTATTCCATACCTTTTTTGTTTGTGATGATGCTTTCCAACTTGGTTGCTTGGTCCCCCAAGAATTGGAGTGAATCTAGATGGAGTGATCATCTCTTTGCTACCCTCTTCCAAGATTCTACAAGCAAATTTGAGTGGCTTGTTTCACATGGCTTCTTTTCTAGTTCCTCTTGCCTTGATGAAAGTGGTTTGAGCTACACTTGTGCTGGATTCTTGTCCACTAAATCTTACACCTTCATGCATGGGCCTATATTGATCTATAATGGGAATCAAAATTCCTTGGCCTTCCTTTCCTAGCCCTTGGCCATCATAGCCCATTTTCCTCATGAGGTTGGAACCAATGCCTCTAGTGTGCTTCTCAAAGTCACCAAAGGTTTCTTGAGAAAGGGTCTTAGAAGGTGAGTTTATCATGCTTTCCTCCATCATGGTATTAGTTTTGATAGTGGCAATGCAAGGGACTTGATTTTTCTCTTTGACAACTTCTTCTAGCTTCTTCAAGGCCTCTTCCTTCGTTGCCAAGACCTTGTATATGCAAACAATGACCTTAGTGAACCTCTCCTCTTTCTAATTATCCAACTTGATGAATTTCTCCCTCAACTGAAAGAGCTGCAATTTTCTCTTTTATAATTCTTCCCTCATGGAATTGAAGTTGTCATGGTGCTTGGCAAGCTCTTTTTCCATCTCATGTTCTCTCTACCTCCAATACTGACTTTCTTATTGGATTTTCCCGTTGAAGTCTCTCGACTCTTCTAGATTCTCCCTATTCAAGGATTTTCCCTTGGAATCTTCTTTAAGGTCCTTGATGAACCTGCTTTGATACCATATGATCCGTAAATGGTAGGATTATAGCCTATCCATTTCATCAACACAAATCCCCATTGAAACTTATTACTCAACATGGTCATCTTGAAAGGACACCCCAAATAACGATCTTGAACTTTCCTGTGATAACACTTTAAGGAATTGTCCAATTGCTTAGCATAGAGTTTTTCTTTTATTCACTCCCAAATTAACTAGAACAATGAACACTCCTCTGCTAACCAAAAAATGAGTATCACCACCTAACACTCTTAGGTATTATGTGTATGGCTGCAAATCATCACAGATGGAGCCAAAATCACCCACACAAGTTTTGAACACCTCAACATATGGTAAGTCAACCAACACAATAAATTCATTTAGCCTAATAGACGAGTCAACCAGTAAGGGAAGGAGCGCTCAACAAACCAAATAAATTGACCAACAAGTGAGGATTGTTCAACCAACAAGATGTATTGACCAATGATGAAGAAACAAATTTAACAAACAAATAAATTGACCATAGGAAAAGGAGTGTATAAGAGAGTTGACCCATGGTTTGTGGATGGAAGGAAGGTTCCCAACATCATACGAATGTTGAGAATGTTCTGTGGGCAAGGTATAGACACCAACCAACAACTAAAATGTGTCCCAAAGGAGTAGAAGCAACCTATGGGTGAAAGGAAATTGGCCAACAAGACAAAATGTAGCCTAGAGGAGTAGGAGTAGGAGTGACCTATTGGTGAGAGGAAATCAACCAGCAAGATGGAGATTGTTGTAGATTTCATACCACAATCCAATAATTCATGAAAATAACCCAAACATTCATTGCACATAGCATGTAAGAAATTAAACCATAATAGGAAAAACTCGAGCCATTTATTATGGTCAAAGAATTCATTACAAAGGGGGGTGAGTTTTGCATGCTCAAAATCTCATGCATTGTTACTCACCAACATACCCAAATTGCAGAGAACCATGGCTTCGGGACACCTTGACTCAGTGTGGACAGACTTCTTGACTCCATCCATCGACTTCGAGCATTGAGCAAGTTGCCTTTCGAGCTCTTATTTATGCTCCTTCAAGCTCCCCCCGCCAATTTTCTTTTCATTTCTCATTGCCCCTTCTTCACTACAACCTTCATCTTTAATGAGCTATCTTTGGAAGACTGACCATCACACTTGTTCATTTCTCCTTCCCATTTTTCGAAAATGACAAAATCAAAAAGACAATTATAAGCTTATTACAAATTTACAAAATATTTTGGATGGTCCAATTCAGATTACGTGTTGTTGACCAACCTTGTTCCTTAAAGATTATAAAGTTTACCTTAAGCACCATTTTCAAAATGATGAAAAGTACTAAGAGGTTTTGTTATTTGTTGTTTTGAGAATTAAGTTATTTTAATTGGATATTGTATGAAATTAACATTTTTAAATAGAGTATCGGATTTTATAGGTAAAAATTATATTTTTTTTTAAATATAATTTTTATAATGAAGTTCTAAATTATTTTTTTCTGTGTTCTCAATATTTATTTACTTATATTAAATTTTGTTCTCAATATTTATTTACTTTTGAATACAAAGTATTGTATAATTATGATTGATGCATTGTATTTTTAATGAATTGTAGGTAGGTAGTGGGTATTGCTTTATGCAATCTCTTTAGGAATGTAAAATGTTTTCCTTGTCCTTTTTATGTGTATGCAAATTTTTCCCATTCTTTCGGTACTTTGTTAAATCCCTCTTAATATTATAAGCCAATCGTATCGCCATATAGGTAAAGGTATTTTAAAATTTTGATTTCAGAGTAAAGAAAAGTAAAGTATTGGATTATCTTACTTTAAAATCGTAGAAGTAGTTTGATTGCCAATGCAGTGAAAGAGCATAGTTGAGAATTCAAGCATAGCTAGCTTGTTAGTAGTCTAAACACTCAATCCTATTTACTTTTATTCTAAGTATACATATATAAGAGATTAATTTATTTTTTAATATTTTGGAAAAGTGAATAATAAAATTTTTAATATTTATTTAATTTCTTTATATATTGATGAAAGTGTATTATGAGATGTAAATTTTTTGATGTTTAAAAATTTGGAGTTGAGATCATTTATATTGATGTGTTTATCTATATGTATATATGGGTTGATAGAAAACTTTGTTATTTTTAATTTAGAGTTAATAAACAATAAATTTATTTTATTTTTAATCTTGTATAATATATATATATATATATATATATATTACAATCTCTTTGATATTAAATTGTAAAATGAACTTCACTTCTTTTAATGCAATAAATAAATTCTTAATATATTAAATACCATTTGTAAAATGAATTTAAAATATGTAATGTGTTTTATTTAATAAAATGGTGTAGTTGGAATATAATGAAAATGGTAAAAGATGTATAACCACTCATGGCACAAGTAATACAAGTGGAGAAGCTTGAAATTTATGTAAAGAAACATGTATAATTGCATTTTCATTTACATAATTTAATATATGTAAATGAGTGGACCTATAGTTTGAGTGGGCCTACAACCTGAGTGGCCCTACAACCTGAGTGGGTCTAATGATTAAGAACATGTGTTTCCTTTTAAGAAGTCACAAGTTCAAATCCAAAGGGGGTAGGATATGTATACTTCCGTAGACTTTACCGGTCAAATCACTAGGCGAAAAGGGATCTCTTGTCCCACAAACAATAGTGTGACTTGGTCGAATAGATTATTATTATTATGTAATATGTTTTACTTTATTAAAAATGATATAGTTAAAATATAATGAAAACGGTAAAAGATGTGCAACCACTCATAACACAACACTCATAACACAAGTAGAAAATTTTGAAATCTATGTAAAGGAACATGTATAATTGCATCTTCATTTACATAACTTAATAGCATGGCTACCAAATCTATTTATTTCACTTTAAATTCAAGATTAAAAGAAAAAAAAATTAAATAAATAAAAATGTGAAACCAAAATAATATAATTATTCTTTTCACATGAAAATATAATATATATAATAAATTTATAAAGCATAAATTTTTTCCAATAAAAATATTTAATTTTAAGTATATGTAATGCACAATATTATGCAAATAAATATATTTCATTTATAAGCAATGCTCCGATCAAAATGCTAGTGATCGGTAATGATTTAATTAGTGGTTTTTAATATTGCCTGCCCCGATCTATCAGTCAAGGAAGAGGCAGTGAAGACCTCCCTTCCTTTCCTAGGCGGTGCAGTCCAAATATCCAATGCATTACAAAATAAATTTAAATCCATTTTCTACATTTTTTTTTCCAAACAAGAAAATTTCTCTAAATTTAAATCCATTTTCTACATTTTTTTTTCCAATTTTTTTTCCAAACAAGAAAATTTCTCTATATATTAGAAAATATAAAAATATTACATCTTTGTTCATTCTCTTTATCAAAAATAGCATCCATCATAATAAAACTATACCAACACTGATTGGGATATACAGGTTGACAATGCACGTAAATTTTTTTCTTAATACCGAGGGTACCAACTTCCCAGAAATATAACCGTAGATACATACAAGAAGTTCTAAACAAAACTAGCATTAAAATGCTATAAACGAAATATGCAGACTTCAATGGTGACCCAATATAAACCTGCAGAAGATCAAAAAAATTTAATCTGCCTAGAGAGTCCTAGCTTGTTGTCTACCCACTATGTGTAGATAATCACTCCATGGTGATCTTGGTATTTGAGCACAAATTTAGAAAGAACATCTGCATCCTTGTAATACTCTCTAAAAGTATGAAGATAGGAAATCTTTTCAAACTGGGTGTTAAGCCTTTTAATTTTCTCCTTCCAACCTTCCAGTGCCAGACTTTGGAGTCTCTCGTTACCCTTGCACCAATCTATAATGAATTTTGAATCTCTAGTAATTTGTATGCCAGAAATCTGTAATCTTATTGACAAAAAAAGTGTGGTCCATACGCCCAACAGCTCTGCCATGTTGTTTGTTCCAGCTCCTATATTGAACGTCCACTTGAGAAAAGTATTTGCATTTAAATAGATAACACCACATGATCCACTATTCGATCCATCCATTGTAGCTGCGCCATCAAACCACCCAACTAGTTGATGAATCCGGGGTGGTCATTTAATCCTGTACTGAGAGTTAGATTTTTGAGGCAAAACACTTTCATTAAAAAAAACAACAAACTTAAAAGCCACCACTTGTGGGAGAGACGAAACGTTGTTGAAAAGGAGATTGTTTCTTTCGAGCCATAAGAACCAACAAACAATTGATGGAAGGGTGAGCAGATTTGGATGCCTTTCGATAAAAAACAAAAGACAATCAACAACTATGTTCCCCTCCCAAGACAACTTTAACTTGAGAATCCCCTCGATAGTAATCCGAACTTGACAAGTGAAAGGGCATGAAATAAAAAAAATGGGTTAGTGACTCAGGGTTCCTTCTACACAGGATGCAAAAGCTCGAGCCTTCCCACCCTTTAGCAAGCAGAAGTTCCCATGTAAGAATTTTGTTTTGCAAGAGAAGCCAGAAAAATAGATTTAACTTTAGAGCCAATTTCCACTTCCATAATTTATAGCACCACCCACTTGTAGTGTGTAACCACGTGCTCTCCGTGAGAGCCCTATACAAATTTCTTGCAGTGGGAAAGCCAGAACCATTTCCACCCGACCAACTTAACTCATCCTAGAAGGTATTTAATTGGATACCTGTGCCCGAGAGTGCACTTTTGTAAGCCTCCCATTTAGATGCCAGACCATCGATGAATCCAATCTTGGTGGCATCAATCCAGTAAGTGCTTAGGGGATCTGACTTAGTAGTGTTTCGAACTTGGTAAAGGAAGGTGATCCCATGTACCTTTAATGTTGAAAGAAGTTCTTTAGAAAGAAAATATTTCAGACCCATTCCCATAATATGATCACTGCCTGCTTGGATAGTCTCTCCATTTCCAATTTTCCAACACAACCAATGATCTAAAAGTGGAAGGGATTTTATAATATTTCTCCAAACATGTGAGAACTCTCCATGAGTTATGTTGTCCAATCTAAACCACGTTGACATATAAACAAAAGGTAAATACTTATCTTTGAGAACTTTATGACAAATTCCCGTTGTGGTCAAACCTCTCCACATAGTTTTGGCCGCTAAGGATTTATTGAAGAAGGCAATAATTTTCATCCCCCAACCTCCAGCTTTCTTAGGCCTGGCAATATTGTCCTAATTATAGAGATGTAAGTGTTTCCTCTCACTACAACCCGACCATAAAAAGGA
Source organism: Picea engelmannii (assembly GCA_009831015.1). Taxonomy (NCBI): domain Eukaryota; kingdom Viridiplantae; phylum Streptophyta; class Pinopsida; order Pinales; family Pinaceae; genus Picea; species Picea engelmannii. The sequence continues at coordinate 285,114 of ML798191.1, forward strand.
GAATATAAGATGGCGAAGTTTTACCAGAACTGAGTTGGGAACAACGACCATGGACATCCAATACACTGGTTGACTCTCCATAACTGCCTTTATCAAAACTAATTTTCCACCGAGAGAAATCTAACGATTACACCAATGGTCAATTCTTTTCTCGAATTTTTTAACTAGCTATTGCCAGTTGCCATCTTTGTAACAATTTGGCTTAAGAAAATAGCCTAGGTACTTGAAGCCATTCTTTATGGGGACACACCGAAACAGAAAAAGTTCTTTAAAAGGCGCCATCCCCAACTCTTCCATCCCCGCCACATAGAAAGTGGATTTTTCCTCATTTATCTCTAGACCTGAAGCATGTAAAAACGTCTTTAGGAGGCCCACAATCACCTTCCATTTTGCTACACTGGCTCTAGTCATGATCAACATCATCAACGAAAAGGAGATGTAAAATTTTGGTAATCCTAGCAACTTTAATTCCCGTAAGAAAACCAGCTTCTTTCTCCCTTTTCATGAGGATACTCAGACCCTCCATCACCAGTATAAAGAGTAGAGGCGATAGAGGGCAGCCCTGTCTAAGACCTTTGCCTCTTTGAAAAAAAATCAGATGGTTCACCATTGATTAGGATTGCATATGAAACTAAGGTGAAACAACTCATAATCCAATTTGTAATAGATAAGCCAAAGCCCGTTTTGATCAAAATCATCCTTAGAAACTCCAAGTTGATAAAATCATATTCTTTCTTAAGATCAAGTTTAAGAATGAGAGCCTCTTGATTCTTCTTTTTTATGCTATGGAGACATTCTTGCGCCATGCCCACAACGTCTAGGATTTGTCTACCCTGAAGGAATCCCAATTGTTCTTCTGCAAATCCTTTTGAGAGAATAGGCCTCAATCTGTTTGCCAACAATTTTGCAATAATATTATAACATAGATTACATAGTGATATAGGTCTAAAATCTCCAAAAGAGGTTGGTTTATTCGCTTTTGGGATACGTACTATAATAATTACATTTCTACATACTAGTTACATTTCTTCAGATGCACATGAATAATAATTATTTTCAATTTGTTATCGTTATTGTATTGTCATTTCAATTTAATTTTGAATGTATATTATATAAAATAATCATTTATGAAGTTTCAAGTTCGTTATAATAGTTGAATTTAGGTTATTATATATTATTGTTATTGGTGGTTGAGCTACTTTCTATCTGAATGAATGAAAAAAATAAAAATAAAAAAATTCTTTGATTAGAAAAAATTGTTTAAAAAAACATGTTAAAAGATATAAACCTACCCAATTAAATTCATCTTATCAAAAACCATGAGAAGTCAAATCTAATTTAAATTTTTCATCATTTAATATGAATTTAAGATAGTAGTAATCTTACTCAACTTCACCCTCAGATGGGGTGATAGGTGGAACACATGCACAATAGGCAGTTAATGGCTCACACCGCCACCCTCTCCTCACTACCTCGCTTGATAAGTGACATTCATTGTTCATGCGCGTTGGTGCGACAAAACACATGTTTTGGGTTCCTGCTCAATACCCTGTTTAAACACCCAATCATGCCCTGGGAAAGAGGCAAGCCCAAGAGAGGGCCTACTTACTATAGCTTCGTCGCCCAATGACGAAGGATAAGCCTCACTTTTCCTTCGCCCCCAACTTCTCTGGTCCGCCTCAACACTTTCTCTGTGACACCACCTCCCTCCTCGACCCTAATTAGAATGGTGGTAGATCCTCCCATGGCTATTGTTGAAGAAGAAATACCCGAAGTCTTGATTCACATTCCACTGACTTCCCTCCTATATACTATCCCTGACCCCCAAGAACTGCCTACCCTTCTTGGTCGGTCCACCCTTGTAGTTGATGCCAACATTGCTTTGGATTGGGATACCTGTATAATTGAAGAGGAAGTCCCACTAGAGGGGTGCCATGAGGAGCTTTTCCCTCTTGAAATTCAACCTCCTCTTGTTGCGGCTCCAGAACGGGAAGAAAGTTATACCTACCGCCTCCCACAAGATCACTTGGACCTCATCTTTGATATGTGACGGGATATGGAAGAGCAGCTTCACCGACAAACCATTCTTAGCAATCGCTTGGACTTGTTGTTTGATGCTCTCTTAGACACGCTAGACAAAGAAGATGCCTGACCTACACCCAATCGTCCGTCTTCGCTCCTACCTAGCAAACTCATGGCGATAAAAGAAATCCCAATTCACCCATTGTCTAATTCTGATGCGTTTCTTTTTTTGTTATTATGCATTACAATGTCAAAACCTTTGTAGGAATTTTGGTATCATTTTGTTCATGGATGAGGGGAACATTCAGACTTTCCGGACATCAAGATTCTTGGCCACCTATTCTGGTTTCCATCTGTTTGACTAAACAAGTGGCAGGTTTTTTGTTCTTGACCATACATGTGTACTGTTGTGATGACATTCGAAGGTAATACAATTTTTATTTACAAAAAATATCGTACTCAAATTTATAGAACTCACAAATCACAACTTATGCATATATATATAAATATACAATTTGAGGTGTAATTTTTTTTTATCATTTAAAATAGATTTACACTAATTATAATCTCACTCAAATTTACTAAACTCAAAACTCACAATTTATGCAAATATAAATATGTAAAAATACATTTTTATGATTATTAATATATTTATATTTACATTATAACAATATTATTTAATAAATATAGTATTTATCATATTTTTGTTTGTGTTGAATTTTACATCTCTTGTTTTACTTTTTTATATAATA
>ML798191.1:288448-315425 GCA_009831015.1 Picea engelmannii
AATAGAATCCTATCCGATATCCTCTTTTCACCCAACCTCGAGCTAAGTGATATGTATGACTTTTACATAATTTTTTAATTCCATATTTCAATTTATTTTACTCCATACACCTTCATATGTTTCAACACATTATCACACCAAGTATAAACATTACATCAACTTTTTATATTTTATATACTATATTTATGATGTAAGGTGTTTATTTTTTAATATTATATGCTATTTTTTAATTTAATTTAATTTTATATGAATTGTGAGTGTTGGTTAATATAAATCTTATTATAGTTCTTGTGGTAGTTCAATTGGCAAGTGTTGTGATATGAAGTGTTATGCTCGATGAGGTTCCGAGTTCAAATCTCCTCAATTTACTCGTGTTTGCGGAAAGGGCATACGTATGGCACCTAGAGGTTATAGTGGTAGCAGTCGGAATCGACACCGTGTCACACAAGTACGAGACCGGCCAGTTGCCGATTTAGCCAACTATATATATATATATATATATATATATAATGAACTTTACCTTAATTTGGGATTAACAAAAGGATGGTGTTTTTTTATTAATATAATGGTTGATTGGTTATGGGGTGAGTATGCTAGCTTTCTCAACCTTCCCCTCTTTCATTGTAGGATGTGTTGTATGGGTGAATGTGCAAGAAACAGTAATGGGATAACCTACCTATTATGGTGTCTTGGAATAACTTCTTTGACTACACAATCTCCTTTCCTCTTGCGTGTTATCTAGCATTGGTTAATGAAAAAATGTGGCATGCTCAAGTTCAAAATCCATAAATGAACAACCAAAATCACAATGAATCTTTTAGTCAATAAAATACATCTTTTAAGATTAGATTTTGGTAACTCTTGATGAAATCATACCAACAAATTGGGTGTTTAATTTGTTTGCGTGGAGCTTCTTGTTGGAGTAATTAACTCTTACTTGTCTTATGTATTTAATATGAAATATTTGTCATCATATTATTAAGATTGTGGTTTGCTAGTAATGTAGAGATTATCTTCAGGGAGCGAATGGAGCGAGATGGCATGAGACGGATGGTCAGTGCGGCTAGGGCCTAAACCCTAGCCGCCTCCACACTGGTTTTCGTTTGCAGGGGCGCGGTTCTTCGCCTATAGCAGCCGCTCAGGGTTCCCCGCATCCAGGGCCGCAGATCGGTGTTTTCAGAGCGTCCTGCCTGAGTTTCGCCTGCGTTTTTGCATGCATTTTGGAGCAGTGGTCTTGCCCTCCGTCTTCTTGCTTGCTGGTGATCGACGACCTACTACGATGGCCCCAGATCCGATTGTCGAGAAGGAAAAAGATCCTCTGGAATCATTCAAAGCATTAATCCGCCCGGCAGGACCCAAATCCAAGCCTTCTCTCTCGTCTAAGTTTGTTAAGAAGTTGGAGGAGATCCCTTCTCTGGAGCTATCTCCAGAGGGACCTTGCAAGCTTGCCCTCCTTCTAGCCGAAAAGGCCCTCATCGGAAAGTTTACAGGATTATGGCCTAGCCCCAAAATGGTGGAGGCATGGATGGATGACCGTTGGAAATCGCTGATACAGGGAACAGTTTCTCTGCTCACAGTAGGCAGGGTTTTTTTTGTCTTCACTTTCATGAGGAAAGAGGACTGTGATCTAGTTTTCAGATTTGGACCCTATTTCATGGGGTCGAGAGGAATGTTCTTAGCCCCCTGGACTCTTGACTTCAACCCTGGAGCCGAGATCACCGCAGCCCCTGTTTGGGTTAGGTTGCCTCACCTTCCCTTGCATCTCTGGGGGAAAATTTCTTTGGAGGACATTGGAAATAAGCTTGGGCGTTTCCTGGACAGTGCGGAGCCGAAAGGGGACCAGTTTACCTGCGCTTGCATTTGTGTTGAGGTTAACCTTGAGGAAGGTCTCCCGGAAGCCATTAAGCTATCCCTGGGGGAATGGTGCCATATCCAAGAGCTGGACTACGAGCAGATTCCCTTTAAGTGCCTCCGGTGCCATGCTTATGGTCACTTCGCAAAAAGCTGCCCCAAAGCCTCCGAGGAGTCGGGACCAGTCAAAGAAGATGATTTTCAGCCCGTATGACGAAGGCAGTCAAGGCGAAAGGATCCACTAGCCCAGTCCCCGAAGGCCACTCATTCAACTGAGGCAGCTCTAGAAAATAAAAACAGCTTTGAAGCGCTGGAGGAAGATGAAGCCCTAGATCCAGAAGCAACAACAGTTAAGGAAGACCCTCCGGCAGACGAAAGCCTCCCGGGTTCCACCCCCCCAAATTCAGTAGAAGCAAGAGAAATTCGAGCTTCAGATCCGGAACCCTCTGCCCATGCAGGTCTGGTTGTTACAGTCCCCTCTAGCGGCTCTGGGGGAACTTCTAAACCTGAAGACAATTCAGTTCCGTCTCCACCCCTTACCCGAGGGCGAAGGACCAACAAAGCGCACAGAGAAAAGGAGGCGGCCTCCAACATTTCTTTAGGTTCTCAGAAAAAGCTGGATCCCTACATTAAGGGGAAAATTTCAGCCCCCTCGGTTTAATGCTTTGCTTATGTCTTCTACTATGCTCACAGTTTGTGAGAATTTACTCATGTATGAACTCTTTGTCATTTTCTCGAATTAGCTCAAGGAGCAGATGGGATTGGTCTCCCAAGACATTCACAAGAAGGTTGGCAACACTGTTAGAGGTCACCAACCTTCTTCAGAGTTGTAGCTTTCTGATTCTGGCTTGCCAGAATGCCGCTTAATGCAACATAACCGTTTTCGTCAAAAAAAAAATGTAGAGATTATCTTTACATGAGTGATTTAGGAGTTTGTTAGATCTAGGAGAGATCTTAGATACTATTTAGGTGTGTTGTTGAGAGATTTTCTGAACAAATAGATTGTGTAGCTAAGATAGTCAATTTATCTTAAGGCCAAGCTTAATGTATTTATATGTACCTTTGTTGATTAAATAATAGAGAGACATAGAAAATATTTTGTGGGTGAATAATGTGTTCTCTCCCAATTTCTAAATTGGTATTAGAGCTAGTCAGGGTTTAACTCCCTCAGGGAGGGCCCAATAATATGAAAGATATGTAATCTATTGTAGGAAAGTAGATATATTGTTGTTTGAGTGTGTTTGGATTGAAGCTAACACATGTGAGTTAGGGAGCTAAATCGGTCGTGTAGAGGAATGTAAATTGTGAGAATAGGGAAGTTGTCTTATGTTGAACATTGGTGCCCACTGCCATTTGTGCAAGTCGCTTGTTTGGAGTCAACGAAGAATAATGAATGCGTAGAATAGATTTCAAGTATACTTGAACTGGTTAGTTACACATTACCATGGCTTTCCCCGCATCAATTGTTTTATGCAGAATAGTCGGTTTGGGCGTCCTCTTCATCTTAATTCTTTTGATGGCAATGAAGAGAATTAGTGGAGATCCAGATGCGTTGTAGGACTTCTGTGTGGTAGACACCAAGTCTTCTATTTTTTTATCAATGGACGACCTTGCCTAAATCCCAATGAAGCTTCTCCTTAATACTTCATGACATTAGACTTTCACAAGTCAGAGAACATATCAAAAAACCCCTTAGGAATGGGCAACATTGTTGCTTCTTCATTGAACATGTCGAGCATCAACACACTTTGATTAATGATGGTCCACATAGAATTGGTGGTTGGAGGGGTATTTCCTCCTCATGTCCATCCTAGAGCTAGTGAAATTGTCTACATAGTGGAAGGGATTGTCTCATTTGGCTTCGTCGATACTGCTACAAATAGACTCTTCTCTCAAACAATGAAGCAAAATGAAAAAGGGAGATGGAACACAAGTTTTTCAACATGGCCTTACACAAAAAAGGAAAGGTGCAATGCTTGGGCATGGAAAGCTCGACTTACGTTTTTGGACATACTTTTTATATAGAAAATAGTTATATTAAGTTTTAAGAGAAGACATTGTATTAATTATTTTTAAATATATTATCATTATCTTTGGTTTGTAAAATAATGATGATAGAATGTCCAAATCATATGAAGGAGGCCATATTGTAAGATTGACTTAGATACATTCTGTATTTAGACTACTTTCCTAGAGAACTGATGAGTACAACAATTGGTTACCCATGTATCTCAATAGATGGAAGTATGTCCATAATATGGTCAATTGTTAGTGTTTGCAATTAAACAACGAATTGATTACTTGGTCTGAAGCAATTGTATTTCCAAAAATGATCAAGTGCAGGTAAAAGCTCAGTATGGATGGTTGTCCACTTGGTTTGGGAGTTGTGGATATAGGGAACGATCCCTCATTAGTTGAGACATGAGAGTGGTCTATTAGTGAGGTTATGCAACATGTGTGTGAGTGTCCAATAATTGAGTTCGATAGATTTGTGATTCAAGAGTTCGGGAGTGGAACTCGGGAGCTACACCCTTACAAGGGTTAAGAGACAGCTTGATGGAGTGAGTAGCCCGTCAAATTTCAAAATGGTTAAGGGATGCTGATGAAGACCGTACCAAACATAGATAAAGACAAATACTTGTTAAGGGAGGGTGTTGGAGTAATTAATTCCTACTTGTCTTATGTATTTAATATGAGATATTCTTCATCATATTATTAAGATTGTGGGTTGCTAATTGTAATGTAGAGATTATATCTATGTGAGTGATTTAGGAGTTTTTTAAATCTAGGAGAGATCTTAGATCCTATTTACGTGTGTGGTTGAGAGATTCTCTCAACAAATGGATTGTGTGGCTAAGATAGTCAGTCTATCTTAAGACCAAGATGAATGTATTTACACATACAGGTGTTGATTAAATAATAGAGAGATGTAGAATAGATTTTGTGTGTGAATAATGTCTCCTCTCCCAATTTCTAAATATTCTAACTTAGTTATAGATATGAGGAGGTTAATTGGCAGACATGAGACATACATTGGAAAGGACTATGCTCGACTAGCTATGACTAAGGAAAATTCGACCTTTAAACTACACTAATAGATCCACTAGCAATTTGTATCCTCGCCTTATGAATCATATATCAAATATTACTAAACTTTGAGGTACCATTTTCATTTGCTATCAAGCAAATTTGACCTCAATTTATCATGAAATTATGTTGTATGTGTGTTGAAGTGACCTGCAACATTCTTTAATCCTCTAGAAGGGGTGTCTGACTACTACTGAGACGCATCCCAATGGATGAATTTATCCGTGACATTAACAATGCAACATACTTACGAAAGGAAAAACAACATTCCATTAACACACAACATTATTAAAATTGACACTAAGGTAGAGAGTCCAATTTTGATTTTTGTGGATAGAATTGAGTCCAAGGTGGAAGGCATAGTTTCAGATTGGAAATGAGGCCTTGTGTGTGTATATATTATTCTTATAATTTTAAATTTTGTTACTTGGGTATGCATTCTATAGAGTTTATAGAGATAATTAAAATTGAAATCATGGTTGGAGGAGTTGTCTAATCTTATAACAAACTTCCCTCTAATAATTATTAGATTATTAAAATTCCACAATACCAAAAATTTGTTATTGAAAATATAGCCAAATGCAAGGAAATCTACATCCTCGTGCTCATCCTTCAATGCACTAAAATATTCCTCTCAAATAAGACAACAATTATTTGGAAATCCATCAAACAAGACAACAATTATTGGGATTTTTTTATGAGAAAGGTGGAGCTTTAAAGTCAATGTGAAAGGGATGCTCAATTGTTTCTTTGTTTCTTTTGTGAAAGGGATGCAAAATGGTTTCTTTATTACAAAGGTGGAGCTTTGAAGTAAATGTTAAAGGGATGCAAAATGGTTATGAAGAAGAGTAACAAATTATAAACACATTCTAACTATAGAGATTATGGCACTGTTTTTTCTTATAAGCTTGCAAAATATTAAAGTTCCACTTCTAAAATATTTTTATGATTGAGGTTTGTTGGTTTGAACAAGAAAGTTAGGCAACACAGGTTTGGATAGCTGTCATTCCGTTAACACGTGGTAATAATTGAAAAAAGAAAAGTCTACACCCGGTAAGCGACACTACAATATTAGTGTGTTAATTATTATAATTAAAACAGCATATCATAAACCGTTTTTACATTTAACCCAAACAATCTCATTTTTTCATTTTTTCATTTAACTAATACTCACATCGTATATATTTTGAAAAAGGGTGAAAGCCAACACAAAGTCTTCTAAATAGATATAGCAATTTGTAACACTAACTTTGACTTTGCGACTCTTTATGCAGGTAAACCATTGGTTTGGTTTACCCTTTGCAAAATATACATATAAAAATGATTCTATTTCATAGGAACTTTGGTCACCTAGTCTCCTTTCTCCTTTTGTGGTCTAAAACATAGTATATATATAGTAGTTTTGTATCATTTCTCCAATATGTAAGTTTCTAAATTTAGTGCAGAATGTTAAATTGGTTCTAGCAAAGTGATCATGTTAGAAGTAGAAGAGAGGTCAATTTTTATTTTTATTTTGGCTGGGGGAATCGACAACTTCCCGGTTCTCGTACTCGCTTGACACGGGGTTGATACCCGACGACTACCACTATAACCCCAGGTGCATCCACGCAGCCTGCATGAATGGTGCACAAGTTAGTCGGGGTGAGAATTGAACTTGAGACCTCCTTTACAAATTTCCTTCCATATACACAGCACTTGCCAATCCGTCTACACCCCTGCGGGTAGAAGAGAGGTCAATTTGTCACTTTGTAAACCTTTAAATAATTTAGTGTAAAATGCCAAATTAGTTTTAGTAGAGTGATCATAGGAGAAGTAGAAGACAGGGACGACGAGATCGCTACTTTGAAAATCATCATATGATTAGAGATAATGGATTTGGATCACTAGGCAATAGATGGTGATCCATGGAAGCAAATTGCAGAGGATTGGGCTAATTTTTTTCTTTCATCTAATATTCTAGTAGGAGTGTGAGGTATATATTCATGCATGCAACGAGGTGAGTTGTTGGATAACACTATGCATATATGTGCATTATTATTAATTTTTCTCTATTATGTTGTGTTTGGATCACAACAATACATGGCATTTAATTGATGTTACATGAGTATGTTTTACACAGATATTGAGATGTTAGTAAAGAAATTCATACTTAGAGTACAGGAAAGAAAGCTCGAGGTATAGATTTTCTTTCAAAGAAAAAGGTGGAAAAACACCTAGCAATAAAAGAGGTTCTTCTAATTATAATAAAAGAGGTTCTTCTAATTATAATACGATAGATATAGACCCATGGTTTCATGACTCTGCTAGAAAATCTATGGCAATTGATATGCATGTTACTAAAACTATAAATCAAATTGCATCCATACATTCCCATGTCACCATTCATTCTAGAGATACAATCGATTTGAGTGGAAGTTTTGATTTGATTACTTAGTGCTTTTTGGGGGGATTAATTTATTTCATTTGGTGATGTATGTAATTAAAATTTTTAATTAAGTATTGAATTTTTGCATTTTGAGTAGGGTTCGAAGTTAATTTTTTTTTAATACAATTTTTCCATTTAGATACTTGGTTATTGTGTATTTTGAAGATTTTTGAAAATCTATCTACTTACTTTTACATGCAATAGATTGTGTAGGTTTATTGAAGTATGTGATTCTCTTTTATAGAGAAAAAATTAGTAGGTTTATTGATGCATATGATTCTCTCTTGTAAAGAAAAATTAAAACTCATGCAAAAGGACTATCTTCGGTAAAGCAAATCAAACACTTGTAAGCAACGTTTTTACCATACATGAATGAAGAATATATCGATGACATGGTGTCATCTCAAAACTTAGCCATACAAAAATGAAAATTTTGGACCTCCACCTAACCATTTAGTAATATGTTGTTGGATCCATGCTCTGCTGTCTTCATCATAATTGCAATCATCCATATACATCGTCACTTCTCATGCCAAAAATAACAATTTGAATATGCAAATGCAAGAAATAAGTGCAGAAAAACAYTAAAACTATGAGCTATGTATGTAGTGAAGACAACGTATCTAATCAAAATAACCAGAATAATGATATAATAAGAAGTGTCTACAYATTATAATAAATTATTTTTTAAGTAAACAAATTTATTTACCCATTTAGAAATTATTAGATTTATACTTTATAAAACATTTAAGAGTAAAACACAAAATCAAAATCAAAATAATATTAAAGTAATTTATATAAAACATTTAAATGTAAAAAACAAGAAAAATAAAATAAAAAACAATAAAAACAATTTCTAATTTTACTTGATTTCAAATTTTTAACATCATTCAATTTAACAATATCTACTTAATTTAAAATATCATGGAAACCGAGACATTGAATATTAAATCTTTTTACATATMRTTTTAATTGATTTCAAATTTTTAATATCATTAAATTTAGCAATGTTTATTTAATTTAGAATATTATGGAAAATTTAGCAATGTTTATTTAATTTAGAATATCATGGAAAATGAGACATTGAATATTAATTTTTTAAAATATAAAGTCACTTTAGATTGAGAAATATATGATTCATCAAGTATTCAAAATTAGTTTCAAGGATTAACTTAAGCGGTCTTCTTTCACAAATCAATTATGGAGGTCACAGGTTCAACTCTTTTGATCCCTTTGGAGTTAGGCTCCATAATTAAGGTCGACGATTTCCCTTGTTTACCATCCACAAAATGTGGGGAAGTACTTTGATGGTTTCCTTCGATTTATTCCGTTAATAAATTTTATAAAAGCTTGGTGGATTAGCTTGAGTGGTTGAGAGTTGTGAATTACAAGCATGAGGTCTTAGGGTCAAGTCCTCGGGCTAGATACCTCTGTAGATAATATTGGACCCCACTCAATGTCCCCGTCGGGTTATATTTCCAAAACTCCAACCATCCGGTTTACCTCCCGTACCATCCTCAAAATGAGGAGAAGTTGTGTAGAGTATTTCTTGCAATCACTTCAATATTACGTTGTAAAATGCACCTCACTTCTTTTTGTGCAATAAATATACTAACATATTAGAAAGAGACCATTTGTAAAACAGATTAAAAATACATGGTGTGTTCTACTTTATGCAAGAATGGTGTGGTTGGGACATATGATATAGATGTGAAACCACTCCTACCACAAGTAGCACACGTGGAAAATCTTGAAATCCATGCAAAGACTCATGTATAATTGCATCTTCATTAACATAGCTCAATACCATGGTTGTCGAAAGTACTTTTGTCACTTAAAATTCAAGGCTATCATTTATTATGCTAGAACATATCTCTATCTTACTGTGAAGTATAGTCAATACATCCATGCCATATGAATTTTTTTATTTACTATTTTTTTAAACCCATGGGGACAATAACTAGTTAGAGTGATCTAGGCTAGGTCCGAGATCAAACCAACTAGTTGACACTATAATCCAATAGTATGTCCAATAGCTCGCAAGACATATATGCCAATACCTTGTGACTTAGCAAGGCTCGAGGCATCTCATGGCACACTAGAGTGGACCTTTATTGAGGGGGTATATACCCTTCTAGACTTATCACAGTGAACTAGAGTCTGGTTGGGGATTTTAACCTAGGTGGGGAGAGTGCAAGACCTACCTCCCAACCATCTCATCAAACCACATCAACCCTAGATTGACATGATAACCAACTACACCACGACACCAACAATGATTTTTTTATTTTCTATTATCATTGTAATGCTAGGAAAAGTGATAACTACACTAGGAGCTTGGGATACAAAAAAGACAACATAGATTTATCGATTCTTTATGGAGATTGGCTTAGTAATATTCATGGCTTGAAGGGACCGACTTCATTGCTTGAAGGGATCAGTGTAGCATAATAAGTAGTGGTAAATGCAAGTGGGAACAATGCAGTTTTGGGCAACATGAATAAGCGTCAATATGCTACCTTCTCCAATACTAATATTAGCAAACTTCGGTCCTTTTTGAAACTATGCAGAACCTCTTCTAATTCAACATTTGAAACTTCTTCCCAGGGCCTCCCATTATCCTCCTCAGAGACAAAACAAAGGAAGTATGAATTCATTTGAATAATTTCAACTATGGAAACCCTACTATATTCTTTATAAATCTCACAAAAGTGGTCCACCCTATTTTTGCAATGTCTTCAATCCTAGTCACTATTTCCCCATTATTTCTCTTAGCATTCCATATCATATTAAATTTTTTCCAATGATTTTCAAATTGATGGAAGAAATTGGAATTTTCATCACCCTTTTCACCCAGAGACAACTACCTTTTAGCCTTCAAGTTGTCTCTCTATCCTCCAACGAGACTTTCTTCCTTTACTCCAACTTAAAAACCTCCTCTTTGAGATCCAGATAGCATTCCAAATCCTACTTATACATATTTTCTTATTGAGTTTCCAAGGCTTCAATATCATAGTTATCTTTAAGCATTTTCTCATGAGCCCAAGCAACAACCTTCTGCTCTATCTTCTTTAATTTTTTCATATATTGAATTGATGTTGATTCACTTCTAGCCCTATCAAAGGGAGAGAAATTCCTTTTTATTAATTTTACAAAATCCTCATCTTCAATCCAGGAAGGATTAAACTTAAAAGGATTGGGTGGGTTTCTCCAAACTTTGGCCATTTCTAAGAATATTAGGAAATGATTAGAATCACCCCAGTTCCCACCCATTTCCTAACTCTGAACTAGTCATCCATTAACCCTTTTGAAAATAAAAATCCATCTAACGTATTTGCAATCCTATCTTTACCAACCCTCTAATTGCTCCATGTAGGACTGAGTTTGATTGGATTTATGTCGAGTAACCATGGTCATCTAATATTTGAATGAAAAAATCAGATATAGGATATACCTATGTTCTAGAATCCCATATCTCATCCCTTCTCAAGGATAAGTTCAAATCACCTCCCAAGATAATTTTCCCTTGCTTCCAAATTTCCACATTGAAAAATTTATCCTAGAAAACCACCCTATCATTGTAAGGCTTGTAGATGTTTAGGACTGTTATCTCCTTTCCCAACTCTTGGGAGAAAATAATAGTGCCCAAACCTAAAGCGCAAGACAAACTATTAGTGAAATATAAAGAATGAGCCTGCCACCTAGTAATTAAACCACCCAAACAACCACAACCATCAATAAACAAAAAGTTCCAACCCACTAACATCCTACCAAACTCAAAAACTATTTTACCCCCATTACCCATAGTTTCTTGCAACAAGATGCATTAGAGAAATTTTGAGGTCTAAAATGGGCCTCCTAAGGAAAATAATAATACAATAGTTAACATAATAAAATAAAAATTGTGAATTTTCAAAGGGAAAGAAAGAAAATTATTTTTTTTAGTCATATTTTTGACTTGTCTCCTTATAGGTTTACTCAAATTTCAAGTGTAGGCACTCATTGGATGTAGAATTACAAGTCAAAAATACGATAAAAAAAATTAGTTTTCTTTCTTTCCCTCCAAAACCATTTACCCTTATGGTTGACATCATCATCTTGAATCCTATAGGTTCTTTTAAAGTTGATGTTGATAGAGCATTTTTTATTTTGAGGCCCAGTTTTTACCTCAAAATTTCTCTAATGATATCTAGCTTGTGGCTTCCCACAAATATTTTAAGGGAAAGTGTTTTCGAAAGGATAAACAAATCATTTTCCATACTTAGTAGGGTGTTCCATTTCTCTAAGTGCCACTATTCTCAAAGATTTCTTCCTAGACATAACTTTAGTGGATGCCATTTATCGAGCCATAAACAAAAAATTATTCCTTCCCCAACTTGAGCCTTTCACCTCTTTTCCAATACTCAAGGCCAACCCTCCTTCAACATCCCCCTTTCTAACTCTTAGATTGCACCTTGAACCATTGATCAAGCTATCAATTTCCCCTTTTGAAACATCACTAACCCTAGTGATGATTTAGGTCTTCTTTATGACAACATCCTCCTCATTTAAAATCGTATTCTTCTCTTCATCGAGAGATCTTGAAGAAAATTGAATAGATTCCCAGCCCCCAAATCCCCATCTATTAAAAATTTTCAAATTGGAGCCCCTTGTCACATTTAAACCTAGACTAACCCATAATTCCAATTCAACCCTCTTATTAACTGAACATGCCAAGTTCAATGGAATTAGGTCATCTACAAGCTTACCTTATATCACCATTGGCTCCTCCAATAGGAAAACCGCACTAGAGACCACATCTTGAGCTTCTGGATGAATTTGGCCAATCTACAACCCATTTAGAGAACTCTTTTTCACCTCCACAATATTTGAACCAATATTTACTTGCACTCCAGTCTCCTCCCCCACTTTTGCTCAAAATTTTCAACAGGACCACCCATTTGATTTTTCTCCCTTAAATTCAATTTCTTTTAAGACATTTGAATAAACCCCTCAATCATCTCCAATTATGATTCCTTTTTACCCAAAATTTCTTTATGAATGTAATATCATAGTCCACAACCAAATGACCATACTTATGGCACCTTACACATCAAATGGAATACCACAATAATCGAAAGTTTGAACAAAAGGCTTGGCACCCTCATGGAGGAGAATTTTAGATGCTAAACCATCTCTTATATCTATTCCAACAAAGTATCTTGGAAACAAACATATTTAATGTGGATAAAAAAAACATATTTATTTCAATGAAACTCCTTAAGGAGTTTCCTATTTCTCTAAAAACCTCCATACATCAATACTCTAGCAAAAGACATAAACGTTTCACCCATATTGGCTTTACTTTAACTCTTTCCGACTAAGAATCAAAGGTAGGATTCCACTTCTTAAGAGTAAGAGGGATGAAATCCCACTTCTAGTGTGAAGCCATAATTTTTCCTGCATCCATTGCAGAATGCAATGAGAAACCCATCCACCAATGGGAAAGCAGGTACAAAGTTGTCGCATAATATAACATATCTTCCTATTTCTTTTTCATCCAATCATGAATATCCTTCTCGCTACATCTTCGATCGGATATTCTCCCAACCAATGTTTGAACAACCATACCAACTACTTCATGTAGCTTTATATCTGCACTGAATGCTAGCTTTACTAAGATACTCCTTTGTTTAATACACATCCTACTCTTTTTCTTTCAAATCCATCTTCGGAATCCCCTGAACCTTTTTTGAAAATCCCTCCTCCAAACAAACCCATGTATTCTCTGTTACATAATACTTAATACCATTCGCCTATGTAATAACACTACTACTATTCACCACATGCCCTTTCCTTGATCACGAGATTATCAACATTCCCCAACATCCCTTCAAACACCAAACCTTCATTTACTTTAACAATAACCAAACTATCAACCCATACCCTAAGAACCACCCCCAGACTATCATAATCCTTTACCTTACTACTAAAACCATTTGGAAAAATGCTAGAGAACTACATAAATTCAAGCTTCCAAATAATACACCTTATGCATGCCTCGAGAAATCTTGTTCCTTGTTTAATACACCTCTTAATACCTGAAGATCAGAGTTACAACCAACCAATTCAAAGATACCAACCATTGAATCCAACACCTTTCTAGCCAAAGGATGATACAACTCAGCTCGACCTTCCTGACATATCCCTTGAAACACAAAAGCCAAATTCCCATGCCACCAACATCCTTCCCTTGTAGTTGAAACGATGGATAAGACTCCACATCAACTTCAGTTTGACATAAAATTTTAAGATCCCTTCATGGAGTTGACAAGATAGGAACATTATCCAATCTATACCACATTTCCAAAAGAACATAAGTATTTCCTTTTTTCCAAAAAGGACCCCAACTGATTCAAAACATCATTTTGTGGGAATGGAATGGGACCTCATTCCTATCCACACACCTTGAGCCATACTCTCTCACTGTTGGAGAAATTAAAATTTCCCTCTCCTCTAAAATATCCTTCAAGTAGTCCAAAACTTCTTCATACAAGTCCCAACGTACCATGATCCTTATGCCAATGGGGATAGCCACAAAGGAATGGTGTTTTCTACTAACACAATCGTGGATTGGTTGCAAGGTGAGTATGCATGTTTTCAGGAATATGATCATTGAGCAATAAAAATAAAAGAAATCAAAATGAATTTGGAAATAAAACATATAAGAACACAAGACAAGAGAGACTGTAACGCCCCCTCCGTTACAACTAGGAAAAGCGAAGCACAATAGGTAATTTTTTTTTTAGCATTAGGAAAATAGCGTCAACACATAATTCAACATCGCATAATCAAACAACATCATAATTAAAATAATTACAAGAGACTCATCATTGTAATCAAATAACGTCGCCACCAATGCATCAACATAATTAATAATGACCCATAATCAACACATCATCACATTTAAATAACGACACATAATAAACAAGAATCATAAATGGAGATGCAAGATCAACTCATCATGATCAACTGGAATCATCAATACTTTTAATCGCTCAACTCATCACATAAAGATAACATAAGATAACATAAGGATAACATAAATATAACATAAAGATAATCATAAAGATGACATAAAGATACTACCCACCCAACCTTCCCTGCAAGCTTAGGACCTCCAAGACACATAAGCAATGCTCAATCCCAAGATTCATCTGATTGATTTTGACCATTCAAGGTCTCAGGGCTAGCGGTTGTTCTGAGGAACAAGGAGGTGTCTACATCCCACTAACAAAATAAAGTCCAAAACCAACTATGCTAAATCAACAACATCAACGATAATCAATGACGCAATAGTATTCTAATAACCAATCACACATCACATAAATTCCATGGCGCAAGAAAATTTAATTACTAAATCAATCATACAACGACATAAGTTAAGGCACAATGCATTCAACTTTATTTTATTTTCAAGGCGCAAAAATAAACATCTACTTTACTTCAAGGTGAACGATTAATCAACCATTTAATTCAACAATAATCAACATTATCTCCAGGTGCGCGCGTGATCTAAATACTGAATTAACATAATCAACATCATTACAATGCACGCAAGTAATCTAAGTGTAATCATTTAGGCATCAATAATTTTAAGGGCACAATTGTAATAGTGGTTACTTCCACCATCCATCGACAATAAATTGTAGCGCCAAAGTAATATAATTCCAAATTAACAACACATCAACGATATTAACTAGCGAATTAGTAGTCTAGATATCAATCCATCATGCATCAATAATTTCAATGTATACAAGAATAAAATAAAATATATCCTAGGATTCATGCCTCTTTTCCCCTTATCTATTTGTTTTTTGTAAATAAAAGTAACTATATATTGATATTCACAAATATATGTGGCATTACAAAATTTGGAGTCTGCCATCTGTCCTGCCACATCTGGGAAACCAGGACATGTGGATATCAAAATTCAAGAGCAACTGTAACTGTTTGGACATGACAGTAAAAAATTCTAACTGAAAAAAATGGTCACAGTGAATGGCTAATCAGTGGCCATGGCCAACTGTCATACATTTTCTGATAGAGAATCTCAATTCTCTACATAATTGACTTGAACAAAATAAAAACATAGACCTAGGGGAGATAGTCCAAGTGTGAGCTCAAGATTGGCCTTCCATGGGTGTTGTAGGCTGGGACAAATTTCTCGCCACATGTTGGGCACTTCTTTCTTGTAGGAGCCTCCATCATGGCGTCGAACACGAGGTCCATTTGTTGTCCCAGGATTTGCTGGATGTGTGACTGGTCGTCAAGTTTCTGTCCCAGCTTGGAAATGAGCTAAAGATGCTCGTCTAGGAGTTGAATTGCAGTGGGCGGAGGTAACTACTCCATCAAATATGCATCCATATCCAATTATGCATCCATTGTTGTTGTTGGAATATCCACTTGCCAACTGGGAGGAATTTCTTCCTCCACCAAGCATTCTCCAGTGCCATAAAAATGCTCCATAGTGTGGGTTCTGAGGGGGGCAATTTCTGGGTGAAAGCTAGGTGGAGGGGCGAGCTTCTCAAGAGGGAGAATTTCCTCCTTGATTGGGTAGCTTCCAAGGTCAATGGTGGGATTGGAAGTAGGAGGTCGGGGTTGTTGAGGCCATGTATGGCTCTGGCTAAGACAACTAGTAGTGATGAGGGAAATTTGAGAGGGGGGGAGTCTGTTGTGTCTGGTAAGGGCGTTGTAGTACAATGGACCCCTTTTGGATTTGACCCTATATCTGGGAATGGTGTGTGAGTTTAGGTGAGGATTGGGTAGGATAAACAATGGAGGATTTACCATGGGCGGCCAAATAATCGAGTGCAAGGTTAAAATGAAATGGGAGAGCCAGGGAACAGTCGAGCACAAAGCGAAGAGAAATCCAAGGAACAATCGAGCACAAGGAAAATAAGGAATGGGAGAGAGTTCCAGGGCACATGCCTTCATAGTGCCTGGCAAATTGACAGGGGAAAAATCCATGAAGGTCGAGGTGACTGCTAGACTGGTGCAAGTACCTTTCTTGGTATGCCCATCTTGGTTTGCACAAGGAACCATTAAGTTTCCTTGGAGTGCCCAACGCACTACCATTAATCCTCGATGAGTGTAGTTCATTCAATCCGGAGGGAAGGGAGGCTGTCAACAAGGATTAATAGCTCCCTATGCGACCTATCTCCACCTTCCATTCCTTGAAATCCACGTGTCACCCCATTTGGAAGAGGGTAATCCTGGAGAGCCAACTCCTTGCATTGAAGCAATAGTTGCAAGCTCTAGGACTTCCTTGTGTCAATGTAGATGTCTTTTTTTGTGTTTACTCCCACATTTGCAAGATTTTTTGCTACCTTGTTGGCCTCACGTCTTATGTGTGAGGTAATTAGAGTAAGGGTGGGCCTACGAAGAGCTTTCAGACTGTTTAGGGGCCCAAGGAGGTGTCGGTTGGGGGTGATTTTCTCTGGATCCCTTCCTGTTATGATTTTGGTGGCGAGATTGATTATTACTCTGAGTCCCCTTATATTATTAGACAAGTAAGGTTATAATCTAGTGCCATTTGGATCCCCTTGATTAGTCCCCATATTTTTGTCGAGTTATTTGTTTCATGTCATAGATTCTCTGCCATTAGGTACTGTATTTGGCATGCGTTGTCCCAACTAACAGATCCATATCCAGAGTGACCATGATTTCCTTTGGATGCACCATCAAAGTTTACTTTATGGAATCCTGGGGGTGGAGGAAGACATGAGGAGGGACTGGAAGATGAGGCTTTTGGGGGTAGGTTATGGGGAGAGATAGTGGGGGAAAAGGAGAAATACCAAGAGCTTAGAAGTGAGGTTTCAGAGGGGTTTGAGGGGAAATATTCAAGGGACCAAGAGTGGAGTTTGAGAGTTTCCAGAATATTATTGTGCATGGTGGTCCAGAGGACTGGTGGGGGAGGCTTGAGAATGTGATATTCTTCTATTCCTCTCTTTCCAGAGTTGTTAGACTATGAATCCGGGAAGAGGTTGCCATATTCTATTTAAGATGGGACTTTTGTAGGATCCATCTCCCCAAACTTTGATAGTGTTAATGATTCCATTTCTTTCCTGATTGGTCCTTCTCATGCTTTGGGTAGCCTAGTTCCAGATTAGCTCGTTGTATGGGAAGTGATTAAGGAGGTGTTCCATGGTTTCTTCTTGCTGATGGCACAAGTGGCATATTGAGCGTCCTATAAATCCTCTTCTCCTAAGGTTGTCCCATGTTAATATTTTGTTTTGAACCAACCGCCAGAGAAAGGTGGAAATTTTCGGCCAGAGTTTGGATCTCCAGATTGTTGTCCATATATGCTCTTTTTGATTGTTTTGGAAATTTTCTTGCAAGATGTAGCCTTCTTTGAGTGTAAAGTTTCCATTGGGAGTGTACCCCCATCGAATAATGTTTGGGTTTGTACTTATCTGGATTTTCCTTCGTTGGATCATTTCTTTCCAATACTGTAGGTCGCAATCTGTTGCCACATGGAGATCCTGAGCTGTGTCTTTCCATCTGCGCCAGGAGGGGATGATGGAGGTATTCAACCAAAGATCTGCCACTTTTAGGGAGGGGATATCCTGAATGTGATCCATATAGGATCTTAGATTATTCTCATTCTTCAAGGGGGGCATCTTTTGTCAGGAGTCCGTTAAGAAAAGTGCACTCTGTCCATTTTGGATTTCCCAAAAGGCGTGTTCTTGTACGAGTGAGTGAGGCAACATTCTAGATGTTAGATCCCTGGACCTTATCCTGCATCCGAATGAGGTGATATTGAGGATTTCTGTTGGGGATTTGAGCCATCACCACTAATTTTTCGTGTCCATTGTACTATTTAGTTTGCCTGGATCCTGTAGGCCCAAACCTCCCATTGATTTGGGATTTCAAATTTTATCCCAACTAACCAGAGCCCACTTTTTGTTGGGATCATGACCATGCTAGAGGAAATTCCTCTATAGGTTTCTTATTCATTTTATTACATATTGAGGTGCAACAAGGGTCGAGAAAAGATAAGTTGGGTTGGCTTGAAGCACATATTTTAAAAGAGTGAGTCTAGCTGGAAGGTTGAGGGAACAGAAAGTCCAGTTGCTTAGGTGGTTGGAGATTGAGAGCAGAAGGGAAGCCCAAGAAATATTGTGGGCGACTGAATCTGAGAGTTGGAGTCCCAAGTATTGAAAAGATAGGGAGCGTATTGGAATGTTTAGAAGACGTGAAATATGCTGTTGGACAACTACAAACATGTTGAAAAAGAAGAGTTGAGATTTGTCCAAATTGAAGAAGGTTCCCGAGGCTTCGTTGAAGTCATTGAGAATAGATCTTAGCTTACTAGATTCTTGGGAAGTGGGGGTATTTAGGAGCATGGTATCATCGACAAATTTACTATGCGAGGCTGTTGGTTGAACTCCATGAAGATTAAGGCTTTGTAGCGAGCCATTCTGGATGGATGCTTTGATGTAGCGGCTAAGGCCTTCAATCATGATGACAAAAAGAAAGGAAGAGAGAGGGTCTCCTTGTCTTATGGCTCGGGTCAGGGTGAACGGTTGGGAGGGAACACCGTTGTCCAGGATTGAGAAAAAGGTAGAGGAGGTAAGGTTCATTATCCAGGAGATCCAGTCCTTGCTGAAGCCAAAAGCTTCCAGAAGGGCTTTCATGTAATTCCAGCTTAGTTTATCAAAATCTTTAGAGAGGTCCAATTTTAATAACATACTTGGGGCGCGAGTGCTTTTGAGAGAGTGGATGATTTCGTGGACCAGGATGACACTGTCCATGATTTTTCTGCCTTCTACATATCCAGACTGTTCTTTGGATATGACGAAGGGGAGAATGGGTTTTATCCTTAGAGCTATGACTTTGGAGATGATTTTATAGATCACATTGCAAAGCGCTCTTGGTCTGAAGTTATTTGGGTTGGTGACTCTCTCTTCCTTGGGTATGAGAGTAAGGAAAGTGACATTTAGCACTGGAAGGACTTTGCCTGAATTCATGGATTCCTCGACTACTAGCCATACTTCTTCACGTAACATAAGCCAACAATAGTGGAAGAAGTCAGTGGTGAAACCATCTGGGCCTGGAGATTTTCCCTTGGGGAGATCCTGCATTGCTTGATTCCCTTCATCTTGCGATATGGATCGCATTAGGGCCACATTCTGTTATGAGGAGATTAGGGATGGGATGTTCTGAGTGACCCTGTCAATTGTTGGAGTCTTATTTGTGAGGGGATATGAGAGTCGATCGTTGTAGTAGTCCCACAACTCACTTTCTATTTCCCCATGGGTTAGGATGGTATTATATTGGTTGTCTTCCATCTTTGTGATGCGGTTGATGAAGCGTCTGTGGATCATGGAACGGTGGAAGAATTTGGATTTTTTATATCCCTCTTTAATCCATTGAACGCAAGATTTTTTCTTCCATAACATTTCCTTCTTCTTGTATCTTTCTTCTAGCTTCCTTTTGAGGGTATCTTGTTGTTGTTGTTGTTGGGCATCTATATGAACTATTTGGATGTTCCTCTTTTGAATGTCTTTGAGTTTCCGTTCTAGTGATTTTTGATCTTGAAAGATTCCAAATGCTTCTTTGTTCCATTGGCGCAATTGGTGCTTGAATTTTTTTAGCCTTTGTTGGAATCTGTACATTCTGGTGCCATGATGGATCTCTGCATTTTCCCACCATAGGCATGATAAATCTTGAAAGTCCGGGTGGGATAAACAAAAATTTTCAAACCTAAAGGGTTTGAGCTTTGGAGTGGCTATCGTTTCTATCCATAGTTGCACTGGCCAATGGTCCATTCTTTATTTTTGGATAATGTTAGCTTCAACCATTGATCATTCTAGAATAAGGGTTTCCGAGATTAAGAAGCGGTCCAATCTACTTGCTATTTGTTGGGGACCCGATCTCTTGTTGGACCAGGTGAAGGTTCCATTGTCTGTTTCAATGTCGACTAGTTTGAGGTTGTCTATGAGTTCCTGTAGTTTTGAGATGTCCTGCTCCAAGTGTTTCTTCCCTCCTGTTTTTTCCTCGAGCGTGAGGATGATGTTCAAGTCTCCTCCAATTATCCAACATTTTTTCCCAACGAGTGATCTAAGATAAGACATGATTCTAAGGAAAAGTTATTTTCCTTGGTTACTTTGAGGGCCATAAGAATTGGTGATCATTCCATCTTTGTCAGATCCTATTTCTCGGTAGTGAGTGGTTATAGTGCTTGTCGTGGAGGGTGCTTGGTCCATTATTACTGTGGTAGGATTCCAAAGAATGGTGAGTCCTTCTGCTCTGCTCCTTTCGAGTCCAGATGATAATGTCTCCAACATATTTTGAATAAGTCCTCTGCTATTTGTCCTGCACATTTTGTTTCTTGTAGCAGTAGAATGCCCGGGTCTTCAACTTTTATACAGTTTCGGAGAATCCTTTTCTTGGATCTCCCATTTAAGCCTCTGATGTTCCATGTGATGATTTTCATCATTAACAATTGGGGGGGTGAGAGAAGGAACTTTTCGATAGAAGTTGGAGTTGTCCCGAGTTGATCATGTAGTTTCCTGCCTCCTTTATCAGTTGTTGTACATATTTTCATCCTCATCTTCTATTTTCCTTGAGGATTTTCCTGGGATGTGGGTTTGGATCTACACCTATGCCTAGCTTGGAAGTGGCTCCAGCCGTAGAGTCTAGGATGACCTTGTGGAATTTTCTGAGTTGATCATCCAGGATGGTTTGGAGATCCTTTTTATTGAGCGCTTCTTATACATTATTTAGATCGATGTCCACCAACTCCTGTTCGTTCATCTCCATTACCGTATCCTCTTCGATTGTTGGGATTTTTCCTAGGTTCAAGGGGGCTTGATATTCTGGGGTGATTATCTGCTCTGTGCTTGGCTATTGTTGTTGTTTTTCCTTGACTTTGTTGTTTCCTCTATCTGCTGGTAGATGGGGGTTTTCTGTCTCTTCTGCTTCTGGAAGATGTTTGAGGCCGTCAAAGGAGTTGGTGTTGGAGTTTCTTCGCCCCCCTCCTTGGTGGGGTTTCTTCTTTGTTTGATTTTTGCAATTCTGGACATGTGTGAACCCATCTTTCATTTTCTCCTCCATTTCTGGTTTGGCTGGAACATTAAGTGGGTAGTCACTGAATAGGTGCCCATGTTCATGACATTTACTACAGGGAAATGGTATGTGTTCATAGTCTATGGTTTGAGCCCATTCCTCATCCTGGTATTCCAGGGTGACCGAGCCTAGTAAGGATTTGGATATGTCCATGTAGACATAGATTCTTGAATAAGATGTGTATTTCCTTTTCTTTGTGGCCTATGAGGACTTGATATGTCTGCCAAGAGTGTTGTCGATGCCCATTAGAATCTCTTCTAGCCAGAACTCTTAAGGCAGGGAGTAGAGTCAGATCCATACTGGGGCATAGGCAAAATCTTCTTTTTCAGGTCTGAAGCGGTCCGTCCAGAAGCACAAGTATATGATCATTGAGTTATATAAGTATGGTCCACTTTCAAAGATGCGGTCCTTATCTTCCAGGTTGTAGAATATCACTGTGAAAAACCCTTTGGAGCTTAGCCGGAGCTCATAGTCATATTTCAGAGTCCACCAGATTTTGATCCATCATGCTAGGTCCCTTTACGAAGGCCAGAGTCCTAGAAATTTATCGATGAGTACGTGATCCCTCATGAACTGGGTATGATTGCCTACCTTGGTTGATTTTATGACATATTTTGGCACTATTGGTGTCTGTGGGATGCACTTTCTTGGTACCCAGATTCGAGAAGCTTTTGGATGCGACGATTCCGCATCCATACTTGTACCTCTTTCTCTTCCAGTGTCTTCGTTCAGGAATTGGTCCCGTAGATGCAACGGGGGTTCGAAGGGCGACTGACGCTTTCTAGAGTTTTCTGTCTCGTGCGCGGCTGCATTCTGATAAGAGGGGCATTTCACCCCTCTGTCTTCATTCATTCTGTTGTGTCAGGGAATGTGGTAGGGCAGGTTGCACCAAGCATCAACAAAGGAGATCTGGTGGTGCCAGGACACGAAGCGACGCAATGCATCAAGATCAAACCCTAGGCGCTCAGGCAGTTCGATATTGATTCTCCTTATCTATTATTATTACATTATCATTATACCATAATTTACACTCATGTAAGAATTAAAGAAAACATAATTCAATGTTAATGCCTCTTCCTTACTTTAACCATATTCATATTTGTAGATGATTATCTCCTAATCCTAACATAATTAACTTATGCAAGAATAAAGTAAAACATATTTCAGTAATGGTACCTCTTCCTTTAATCATTACTAGTATATTATGATCTCCCAATTATATTACCCATTAATTAAACTTATGCTCGAGTAAAATAAACCATATCTCAGTAACTTTAGAGAAAACAATATTAAGTTTGATTCTACGCAAGGTATGTACGCAGAACAAAAACTGTCAATAAAATTCGATGTCTGTATTAAAATTGATCACCGAGAACCCTCCTTTCATAGAACATGTATATCTTTTTGGTATTTATTTGTGTACATAAAATCTCTTGTATAACAATCCACGTTTAGTTATTGAACTTCAACAATTTAACTTTTTACCATGTTTTCCTAAATTAAAATAATTATAACTTTCTCTTTACAAATCCAAATCCAAATATAAATATAAATATAAATATAAATACAAATATATATATATATTAAATAATTATATATATATATATATATATATATATATATATTAAATAATTAATTTATTTATGTGAATAAGTTTAAAGATGCCGTATTTGATGATAACTTAAAATTTTCCTTTATGGCGATGAAAAGAACTTGCACGTTGCTAAAAGCAGAATTGGAAGTGAAAAGAAGTATAATATTATATTGTATTAGTTATGCTTTTCATTGACACAAGAAATATGGATGGCAATATTTAAATAAATTATATAATAACAATGTTAATAAAAGCGCACGCAATATAGATTATTGTACTTTACCCTAGGGTTGGGAAGTACACAATTTAAAATTGTACACAATTTAAAATTAAGTTACGTAAAATGAAACATGGAAACCTTACAAGTAAAGTAAATGGGAATAATGCTATTTGATCGGCTCATACATAGCCAAGAATGTTGGCCAAAGAAGCCATGGCACAAGCATAAGATGACTATGATGGAGCATAAAATATTAGATAGAAGAGTCATTTTGAGTACTATGATGTGTTTATAAAGTTAGAGATCACTTCTTTTAACAACATTAGATGTGAGTGGCCTTTCACACTATAAAAGAAATAGTTTTATCATGTATTCATAATCATATATTTAAAATAATAATAATAGTTTAAATCAATTGTAAAATTAAATATTAAATATGTATTTAAAAAAATAAAGAATTGAAAGTAATCTTTTTATTAAATAAAATTAGATATAGTATTTGTATTAATTTTGTTTGAGGATTCTTAAGGTGGTAGGTGTATGAGGAGTTATTATGAGTCATGAAGGAATAATAAAATCATCATTTGCTTCGGGTCTTGGTATATCTACCAATAACATAGCAAAATTCTATGCTCTATTACTAAGCTTCAGGTTAGTCATTAAGTTTAGTATTAATCTATGATAGTGGTGGGTGATTTGAAGATTATCATTGGTAAAATGGTCTCAAATGCAACCCCACTTGATAATCTCTTAGCCTCAGTGTTAGAATGGGAAAACAAAGAAGCGCTCAAATTTACCAGCATCAAGTTCTTTCAAGTGCTTCAAGAAAACAATCTAGTAGCAGATGGATATGCTAACCAGGTCACCCTTTTAACAAAGGGGGTCATTAATATTAATGACATTGTTTATAATCTACCCATTCCATAACTATTTCAAGATGAGGATCAAGTCACATAGCATGCAATTAAGACGTCACATGGCTCATAGAATGGATATTCAGTCGTATGGAAAGGGGAGTTATGAGAAGCAACTTGAGCCACCTCTTCACATGCCCAAACTCTTGGCTTTGTGTGACTATGAACTCATGCAAGGATTATTCTCTTTTCATGGTGGGATTATGGCTTATTGATATGCTACATGATTGTGGAGGCTTTGGTTACCAGACTAGCGTGAATTTCTAGTGATGTATGCTTGTTCTTTTGGGTTGGTTTGTTTTTTTGCTTCCTTGTTAACAAGCATCAGTGAGCCCCCTCCCTTGTCTTCTTCCAGACTAGGGGAGTCTCTTCATTTGTTGGGTTAGAATCAAAATTTGGGAGCCTTGTTGATGTCTATATGTCATATTTCAGGAGACTATTGGATCCATTGTCTCAATTCTTTGTGAATTTGTAAAGAGTTATGTTGTGTGAAAGCATCATTGTTTGTTTAGTAAATGAAACCATCACCCTTTGGGTTTCTTGGGGGTGAAAGGTGTTGATATCAACACACAATATAGGTCTTGGGGACTTTGTTTTCTTCCATATTCTTTCTTTTGGTAGAGGATTTCTCCTTTTATTCCATGTGAATTTTGCTAGGTCTCTCTTGCTAGGCGTGTTGGAGCCCAGTTCAATTTCTCATTAGGAATTCATGAATCTGCAAGTGGAAATTAGCCTCTTATCAAAGAGGAGAATAGAGAATATACATGTAGTTTAGAGTATTCAATATCATAGATTCATCATGGACTATCAGGAATTGAAGGAGATCATGTGGGTGTTAAGAAATCATGAAGAGTTCATACAAGCTAATAGAACCTCAATTTTTACAACCATGAAAAAAATTCATGAAAATGAACAACAAGTA
The DNA here is from genome assembly GCA_009831015.1 of Picea engelmannii. Taxonomy (NCBI): domain Eukaryota; kingdom Viridiplantae; phylum Streptophyta; class Pinopsida; order Pinales; family Pinaceae; genus Picea; species Picea engelmannii. Next base: position 313,574 of record ML798191.1, read on the forward strand.
GTCACTCAAGTAACAACAATCATGGGCACACTTGTCCAATAGAAAGGTTAAATAGTTTCTGTAGAGGCCAAATGTAATATGATTTGGGACATGGTTATCAATCCGAGCAAGGGAGAACAATCAGTGACATCAAATTAGGTGCAACCTGTAAATTCAAATTGTGGAGGACCAAAGGAAGATGAGACAATGCATCAACTCATTGAAGACATGGAAATTGTAAAACCAAACTCAGACCAGTGAATGAAGCAATTGAAGAGGTAGACAATCTACATGCATTTTGTTAAGTTTTACATTTTATAAATTCATTTCCATTTTGGGTTTATTTTGTAGAATATACCACTCAAAAATACCGAACAATTTTACCAATGGACATAGTTAAGCTCTATTATAGGTTGGTAGAAAGTATGTCTTTTTGTTATTAGATGAAAACTATGAAACAAGTCCGGATTTAATTTCTTTATAGATCTATTGTAGTGCTTCTTTATTAATATAAAATCTCTTAGTTATGGTTTAAAAAAAAACACTTTGTTCAAGGACCCTAAATATACACAAATTATATTTATGACAAATTTCAATCTTTATTTTCAAAATTGTGGAGCTATACATAAAGTTTGATATTGTGTTAATAGTATACAAAATATTTGTATAACTAATCAATATATAGACTCTCTAAATGGATCGCTACACATTTACTGTGTGGATGTTGACTCCATAACTAAAAATGTGAAAAGGTATTTGAGAGGGGAGTTGAACAAAGCTAAGAATTATTTGGGGGTCATTGGGAATTATAGGCCTTTCAACATTTAGTAGTGGTTGATGTTGGTGCATAATTAGTTATACATGTCTAATAATAAATTATACAAAATAATAGTTTTGTAATTATCAAAAATAGGCATTGTATGTATCAAAATAAGATTGACTTGTTTTACTTAAAATATCTTGATTTTTCTGTACATTGATAAATTTCAAGTTGAAGTAAGCTTAACTTGGAGCATCTATCTATTTTAGGCATAACTAGTTGATTTGTGTCTTAATGATATAAAAATAAGTGATTATTTCACATTAAAACATATTCTCTATAAAAAGGACGTGTTCTCATTGTATACAATTGATTGAATTGAAAAATGATTGAGATTTCCATTTGTTCCATGGCCATTTCCATTTCAAGGTTTTTCCCACATAATATCACATATATTTTGTGAGTTTGTTATTCTACTATGATCCCATGACCATGTGAAATTTAAAATGTGGTATCGAGTGGTTTTGGCATAAACTATAATTACTTAACATGCTAGATTATCGACTTATGATAATAGAATACCTTGATACTTTCAAATCCACAAATTTCAAAGACCATTTTTGAAATTGGTCCAATCACATGGTTGCATTTGGGATGGTCAAATTAGCCAAGAATGCTTCTCATAAATCGAGTTCTGAAAGCTCCACATATGCAAATTTTGTTCATCCTCAACTTAGGGTTTGCAAGTTTTGTTTAGGAAAAAAAATAACTTGAAATATTATTTAATATATATATATATATATATATATATATATGGATATGGGTCATCACCCTCATTTTCTATGACACCCCTAAGTGCATTACATTACTTTTTTGACACTTCACTAAGGACCTTGTAGTTGATATTTATTTTTTATGATGCACCTTATGATGCTTGATTGAGAAATGTGGTTTTGGACTCATTATTTCTATGATGAGCATTTCCTTAATGATTATTGATGACCTTGATGATTAATTATGGCCCATGTTTTGATATATTATGATATTCTCAAGAAAAATTGGCCTTTTTACAGGTTTTGACATTGATTAAGGTTGGAATTCCTACTCTTAGAG
>ML798191.1:339382-352899 GCA_009831015.1 Picea engelmannii
GCTTATCCTATCCTTCCACTTTAAATTGATCCAACGGTTATGAAAACACTCAAAGAATATCAACGGTTGACGATGATTGCAAAACCACAACTTGCGAGTGATTTAACTCGACACCCAAACTCCACAATTTGAAGTTGTGCGTTGTTGGTGAGTCAACCACAGTCATCGATCTTTGAAGCGATATGATCTGACGGTTGTGACTAATTGCAGGATTGGAACTAGCGAGTCGTTTAATTCTCCTTCCGATCTCCACAATCTATTCCTTCCGTTGACCTGGCGATTGTGCATTCGATGGTCACAACTCAATCCAAATTAATCTGATTGCTTGTTGGATCAATTGTAGTCATCGATATTCTAGTCTATGAGATCTGATGATCTAGACCCATTACGGGATTGGAACTAGAGAGTTGTTTAATTCTCCTTTCTATCTCCGCAATCTATCCTTGTTGTTGATCTAGCTTGCAGATATGATGATCATGATCCTCCAATGGTCCTCAAGCCTACAGTCACTCATATGACCGACGTCCATAATATGAGACGGTCAAAACTATTAATTTATTGATCAGATGGCTGTTGAGGCTTCTCACTTTTTCCTATGCATTGGTCGACTTCTCAATATTTCCATCGATCCCGACGACACTTTTGCAATGTGCTCTTCCTTTTGAGATTTGATCTTCATTCACTTCTGTACAACATTTTCCCTTCTGATATTTTATCATAGGAACATTGTTGATCCTATCGTGATAAAAAATAATCACAAATTGATTCAGTTCGCTCCTCCTCCTGAGCTTATGCTTTCGATCTTCTGCATATTGTTCGCTCCTTCTCCCGAGCTTACGCTTTCGATCTCTGCATATTGTTTAACATTTTCTGCTAACTGATATACTGTTGAAATCAATGACAATCTCATCTATAGTAATGATAATTCATCGTAACAACAAATCATTACATCGACTATTGACATCAATGACAATATGTCCAACATGTTTCACTTTCTACTATACAATTCTTCAAATGGGCGCATGTTTAATGAGTCTTGATACCCATTATTGTAAGAAAACACTAGTAAGTGGATATAGTCTTCCCACTTTGGATGGCTGGTCCATCACATACATTATGAGCATGTATTCAATGATTCTTTTAGTCCTCTCTATTTTCCCATCTAACTTTGGGTTATACGCTATACTCATATTTAAGTTTGTTCCAAATCCTTTGAACAAATATTTCCAAAAATTAGATGTGAATTTTGGATCTCTATCTGAAACAATTGTCTTGGGCACCCCATGTAGCCTGACAACCTCTTTCATGCATATCTCTGCAATATTTTTTTCCTAGTGTGTTGTCTTCACAGGAATAAAATATGTTGCCTTGGTTAATTTACCTACCACCACCATGATGGAATCATGTTGCTTTTTTTTTTTTTTTTTTTGGGCATCATGTTTTCAATGGTTGTAGCAACTTCATTGGATGTCTATGCTTTTGTTTCAACTTTTGGCATTCTAGTCACCTAGCAATACAAATAGTCACTTATTTCTTCATTCTTAGCCAAAAGTATTGGTTTCTTATAGGTGCAATTATCTTCTGATATCCTGGGTGCCCAACATATGTCACATTTTGCATTTCCCTTCGCACTATATTTTCCCTTTGTACATGATGATTCCATTCTTTTTCAATTCACAATAATTAATTTTCTTCTGTAAATTCCCTTGTTGTAATGTCTCTTTTATTTTTAGATATTGTTGATCTATATTTGCAGCCTCTAAAATTTTGTCTCTTAAATCTATGTTGAACATGCAAATGGACGAAATATGCAACTCATGAGGTATTATGTTGTGTGCATCAACCACCTGATTCGCCATGCCTTTCATATGTTTAATTTCAAAGTCTATTCACTCAGAAATTCCAACCATCTACTTTGTCTATCATTTAATATCGATAGTCCAAACAAATTATTTAGATCACAATGGTCTATTATTAACTCAAATATTCTCCCCATAAGGTAATGTCTCCATATTTTTAATGCATGAACAATGGTTTCTAATTCCAATTCATGTGTAGCATAATTCCTCTCATGCTCTTTTAATGTTTTAGACTCATATCATACCACATGATATTTTTGACTAAGGACTCCCCCGAGCCCGTCCTTGCATGTATTCATGCACACTACAAAATATTCATTTGGATCTGCAATCTTTAATATGGGTGCACTTGTCAATATGTATTTCGATTGCTGAAAGATTTCTTCACACTTGGAATTCCATTAAAATTTCACTCTCTTCTTTTGTAAAGAAGTGATTGTGCTTGCAATCTTTGAAAACTCTTTTATGAATCTTTGGTAATAACTGGAAAGACCCATAAACGATCTGACCTTTTTCACATTTCTTGGTGTTGGGAACCCTCTAATGGCCTCTATCTTCTCAGAATCAACTTTTATCCTATCTGATGATATAATATTCCCTAAGTAGTGAATCTTCTTTTGATGAAATATGCACCTACTTAGTTTGGCATACAAATTGTTCTCTCTCAAAACTTGCAACACCATTCTTAAATGTTTCTCGTGCTCTTATTATATATTTGAATAAATGATTATATTATATAAGAAAACAATCACAAAATTGTCTAGGAATGCCATGAACACTCCACTCATCAGGCACATGAAAACAACTAGGGAATTTGATAGCCCAAAAGGAACTACCATATATTCATAATGCCCATATCTTGTTTTGAATGATGTCTTATTGATATCCTCTTCCTTTATTCTCATGGGATGATAACCTTATCTCAATTCAATCTTGGAAAATATTCTTGCACCTTTCCGCTGATAAAAAAGATTATCAATCCTTGGCAAAGGATATTTGTTCTTTATTGTGACCTCATTTAGTTGTTTGAAATCAATACACATCCTTAAGGTTCCATATTTATTCTTCACAAAAATACCTAGGGCTCCCCAAGGTGACACACTTGGGAGTATATACCCCTTCTTTAACAGTTCTTCAAGTTGTGTTTTCAACTCTTTCAATTATGGTGTGCCAATTCTTTAAGGTGTATTGGACACTAGGGCAGCTCTTTGCACCAAATCAATGGAGAAATCAATCTCTCTCTTTGTTGGAAATCCTGGGATTTCCCTAAAAACATCTTCAAAATATTTCAAGACTGGAGGGTCTTCAATACTTGCCACCTTATCACTGGTTTCCTCTTCCATATGGGTGGCAAAAATTTGACATCCCTTTCTGAAACTCTTTTTCAGCTACATGGCTGAAATATCTCTAACAAATTCATCTCTTGGAATGCCTTGAATATTTCCCTAATGCCCTCCCTCATCAAGACAAGTTATTGGCTTGTTGTAATAGTCTAGTAAAACATGATGTTTTTCCAACCAATCCATGCCAATTACGCATTCATATCAACCCAATGGTATGATGTTTACATCTACCTTTGTTCTAAATTCATTCATGTCTATTGGGAAATATTTGACCATCTCATTGATGTTTTTCTTAGCCCTTGTGGCTAACTGAACTAACCAAGATTTTTTATGATTGCTCCTTTGCAAGTGAAATATTTCAACAATGTCAAATTTTATGTAACTATGGCTAGATCGAGAATCAATTAAAATTGTTATGGGCTGGTTATCAATCTTACCTTCCACTTCAATCATGAGGGATTGATATTATGCTTTATTGTTGTGCAAGGATGCATAAATCCTTGGCATGTTTCCTCCCATGTATTCAACTATTTAAGCCTCCTAAATGTTGTGGAAAATCCTCATTATTTCATCTTTGTGAGGGAAATCCCTATATAAGTGATTTCCCTCACATCCCCAACATTGTACAGGATACTGCCTTGGCCTTTTCCCAAATGAATATGTTGTTTTGTGTTCATTTTTTGTTAATTGTACTTGTTGATTTGCTTGGGAATTTTTCTTGAAAAAGGATGGATTAAAACCTTTCTGCCTTTGATCCCTCTTTCCTTTCATCTCGTCATTCCAAGCCTTTTGGAAGACTAGGCTCCCTCTGCTTTTCTCATAAAGATGATTTGATCTTCTTATTGTTTCCTCCAAATTTTCATGGTTATCTTATTGTATCTTGTCACTATAGAAGAAGGGTAACCCACTCAAAAATATTTGAATTTTGACTTTCTCATCCTTGATGAAGTGAACATACTTACACAACTTAAAGAACCTCTTCTCATATTCATCAATTGTCATGCTTCCCAACTTGAGTTCAAACGACTCTTTCAACTTCCTCTCATAGTAATGCTCATACAAATATTTCTCTTGGAAATATCCTTTGAACTACCTCCATGAGACCTTCCTCTCATTAATTTTTTTCTTGCTTAAGATGATACCACCACATGGTTTCCTTTCCTTGCAAGTGGTAGGTTGCAATTCTTGCTTCTACCCTAGAGGGATAATCATGTAGCTGGAAATATTTATTCATTTCCAATAGTTAGGCCTCAACCTCTTCTCCCTTCCTATACTCACCATTGTACGCAGTAAATAAGTTTTTCCAAAAATTCCATCTAGGGCCCTTTTTCCTCAAAAAATCCCCAAAATCCCCAAAAGGTGCCTTGGATTAGTGTTTTTTTCCTTGTTTCAGCATCCCCATTCCAAACCCCTTAGAATCTAGCCAACTCCTATAGACAATATTTTCATGTCTACTATTTTGACACTCTATACATGTTTCAACAGTAATTGTGCTCATGCCACTAAGCTTGAGCCTGATCTTCAAAAACATTTAATTTGCACTTTCTAGAAAATCATAGCATAATTGGCCAATATCCCTCTCTAGTTCTTTTGTATCCCTCCTTACTGCACACAAAACGAAGAAGTTTCATCTCAATCCAACTTAATTTTCTCCAGTTATTTCCAAAATACATTTTTGGCTCCATACTTGGTTTTTTTTAGACTATAGGACATTTTTGCCTATGCAATATCCTTCTTCTCTTCTTCCTTTTCGATGCCCCCATGCACATCAATTTTGTATTATGCATCAATAGTAAACACATGCCATATCCACAATGCACAACACCACTATTTATCACACACCCTGTGCACCAATATCCAATGCGCACAACTTATATACCACGCATCAATATTCAGTGTGCACAATGTTTTTTTATGTCCCATGCCAATATCCGATGCAAACAAATTTTTATGTCATGCACCAATATCTATTGCTTGCAACCTTTATGTTGCATACCAATATTAAGTGTGCACAACATTTTATTTTGAGGACCAATATCTAGTGCGAGCAACTTTTTATATCGTGCACCAATACACAGTGCGTGCAAATTTTTATGTCACGCACCAATATCTTGTGAATGCAAATTTTTATGTCGTGCACCAATATCCAGCGGGAATAATTTTTTATGTCATGCACCAATATCTAGCGGGAATAATTTTTTATGTCATGCACCAATATCTAGTTCATACAAATTTTTATGACACACACCAATACCCAGTGCGTGCAAATTTTATGTCACGCACCAATATCCAGTGCACACAACGTTTTATGTTGCACACCAATATCCAGTGCATGCACTTATGATTTTTCACCGCGTATCGCTAACGTTGAGTGCAGACACTATGCACCATTGTGACCATCATGAATTTTTTTGGCTCGCCTGTCAAAGACAATTCAATCTCTTGGAAGTGAAAATGACCCCCTCCATAACAACCATTATAAGTGCAATTCAACATGAATTTGCTTAGAAATTTTTGGATTTCACTCATATTTTACCTTCTTCCTCAAATTTGACACAACTCAAATGCTTAGATGAAGAATTTGTCATCTTCATGTTGATCTCTAGCCCATACAAGTCCCGTGTTGAACCAAAAATATCTGATACCATTCTGTAATGTCCCCCGGCTTAATCGAGGAACATTACATGCAGAAAATACACATAAATTCGAAAATTTTGAGTTAACTAAATTCCTATAGCTTACTAGATATGAATTATACACATATTTAACCATTGATGATGAAAATTATTTAAATGCAACTACATCATGCTAGCTAACATGAATGCCACCTCCTCACTGAGAGAAATTGTGCACACAACAACCTTTGTACTACGCAAAAAAACTATTCACGGCACACGTGCAACATGATTGGTATGCACGCAACAACTATTCCTAGCGTGTGTGATGATTCAAGCACCACACCAGAATCCATTACCTTCACTACTAAAATCAATTAACAAATACATTTAAACCTTGAATTATGAACAACATGACAATCAAGCTCAAGCAATTGTCCATACTAGTTAAAAATGTAAATGTAATTAATAATTTCATCGCAACAACATATAATTCATGCTCATGCACAGAGTAAAATGAACAACAGTTAAACTCATACATTAACTTAGAAAAATATATAAACACTTATATTTTGTTAAATAGTTGTGCAACTAGTTGCTTGGGAAGGACGTTCCACCCAACCATAGACTTGTTGTTCCAAATATCAATAGCAAGTCACCCCTGAGATGGGGCTAGGAATCCACAAGAAAAGGGTGCCTCTCACAGTCCACTCACATCTCAATATCCCACAACCTACTAGTATTATCCTACAACTATCATGAATTTCCTCCATCTCTCTTTCTCTTTGCCAGTTGTTATGACCCAAGGGGAGAATATATAGGGATAAATGTATATGATATGACCCCAAGGGGGGGCATATATGGGCCTAAATGTACATGTAATGTGTAAATATATATGTAATAAGTTCGGCCTAATAGTAAAGGGGCCTCATGTGCAAGTGTGAATAGGTATATATAGAGATCATGTATTCATTATTGTGGACATGTGAAGTGTGATATATGAATGTAACTAGTTATTTGGAGGAGTTTCTCCTATTCTTTAAGGAGTTTTTGTGTAACTTATCTTGGAGTTGTGCTCCATGCTCACATTTTCTACATGGTGTGTACTTCTGTTATGTTATTATATTTTGATCTTTTGGATCGTTACAAAAAAACATCCTAAGGAACAACACAAAAAGATACAACCATTAAATAGTGATTTATTGTGGAAAACACTTTCAAGAGAAAAATACAACACTTCAAATCACGCTCAATGTATTATTCAACAACTAATAGATCGTTATAATACATTACATAGTCTCGATTCTCTCAACAACATAAATGTTCCGAATAAATTTCTGCAACATAACAATAAGTTAAAAATTTCTTTATTCCTCCTACCTATGCACTCAATAAATAGGCACAATGAAACCATAAACCATTTATGGTTTCCTAATTGTACATGTTGGAAACCACTAGCAATTAACTAGCGAATTGTTGCTACTCGACATTAATTATCTACTATTGCTTAGCATCCATTACATGTTATTGCTCAACATTTATTACCTATTACTACTTAGCATTCATTACATACTACTAAAATACAAGGCGTATGACACACCCACCCTATCATTCTTGCTCTTATAATATACCTTGCAAGATTCTAAGGGAGAATGCATCAAAATGTGAGCTAATTGTTATGGCCATAAGTCCCATAGACTCATAGTACCACTTGAAATTACCCATTCTCACATATTTTTTCAACGCATCTACAACCTTTTGTAAAGTTCCAACTTTCTCCAATATCACCTTTCCATCCTCTACCATTTCCTAAATGAAATGGTATTGGATATTGATATGATTTGTCTTTTCATGAAAGGTCAGGTTCTTAGCTAGACAAATGGCACTATCACTATCACACTGAATTGTAATAGCTCTCTGACTTAACCCTACATATGGACATATTTTCATAATCCAAATGGCCTCCTTACAGGCATGTGTATGTACCATATACTCCACCTATGCAGTGGAAAAATCAACTGTATCTTATCACTTTCTCATCAAACTTACTGCTCCACCAAATAGTAAAAAAATATTCATTATTAGATATTCTTCTATATATATCCTCTGCCCAATAAAAATCCACATGACCATGTATATCCACTAAGTGTTGGTCCCATGAAACCTCACTATGATAATAAATTGAATATTCAAAAGTACCTCACAAATACCTAAATATTCTCTTCATTTCACCCCAATGCATGGATGATTTTAGGGGCTAAATTTTGCTAATGGGCTAATTTTCCATGGTTTTTCCAAAAATGAGATTCGCTATTTTAAAAATGATTCGCCCAAATTCTATAGGATAAAATTATTTTACCTTAAAAATCGCCAAAAAATTATAAAAACTATATAATATCCTTAGAAATTTGAATATTTTTACAAAAATATCGCCAAACATTTATAGTTGGCATATGAAGGATAAGTAATATTCGCCAAGGTTTCTACATTTTAAAATAAATTTCCATCCTTAAAATCATCCCTGCCCCAATGTTCATGTCCAGGATTAGCCATGGAACAACTCAAGACTCCAACTACTTAGGCAATGTATGGCCTATTGCAGATGATAGGATACATCAAACTACAAAATGCTCTATAATAATGAAAAAAATCCTTATCCTCCACCTTTATGGGTGTTGTATGAGACTTCTCAACTGGAATCTTAGTTCCCAAAAAATTGTAACACTCAATAGTCTGCAATATTCCATGTGAAACTGCTACATTACAAAGTTCACATACTTACTCTAGCTCAACCAAATATTTTTTTTCACTATATATATATATCTTGATATCTATTCCTTAGATATGTTTTGTATCCCTCAATTCCTTCATTTCAAACTGTGTTGAATGTTGAGACTTCAAATCGTGAATCTTATCCTTACTCTTACCAAAAAACAACATATTATCTACAAACAAAGTGATAAAAAGGAAATGGCCATGATCATATTTGTAATGCACACAGTGATCTGATTTGGATCTCAGAAATCCCAATCCCAACACAAAATAATCAAATTTTTGGTGCCACATTTTGGGATATTGTTTGATACCATATAAAGACTTCTTTAATTTGCAAACCAATGATTTCTTTACCTTTTTCATCATAGTGCTCTAGACATGTCATGTAGATATCCTCCTTCAAGTCACCATGTAGGAATGTAGTTTTCACATCCATATGTTCTATCTCTAATTCAAAATTTGTTTCTATATATAAGAAAAACCTAATAGATTTTAACTTAGCAATCGGAGGAAAATTCTTACCAAAGTCTATCCCCTCAACCTAGGAATATCATTTTACAACCAACCTTGCCTTATACTTTTCAACATCTCCATATAAACACATATTCTTTTTGAACACCCGTTTACATCCCACGATTTTTTATCCATCAGGAATCAATACCAAGTCCTATGTATCATTTTTATAAGTGCATCCATCTCCTCATATATAGCCAATCTCCAAGACTCTTTATATTCCATCCCCATTGCCTCTTTGATAGTTCTAGGCTCATTGGTGTTAGGAGATAAACAAAATATACATATGAAAAACAATGGACTATAACTATACATGTATGGTTTCTTTCTTTGTTGAGTAGGCCTCCTTAAAGTTTTAGGTGGAGTTTTTCCTCCTCTTCTACAATCTCTGAATCCTCCTCCACATCCGGTCCATCATGAAATTATTGTTCATTTTTCCATCCAAATTTCTTGATCTTGGGTGGTAGCTAAGCAATTAAATTCTTCTCATCCTCATCTATCTCTATGGGAGAATACTTTAATTCTATGAAAACAACATTTTTTCTCTATACAAAACATTCCTAGCCACAGGATCCCAAATCTTGTGCCATAGCCAATGAAGATACATTTCACTACCTTTTTATCCAACTTCGACCACTTCTCCTTATGCACATGAGAATATGTATCACAACCAAAAACATGAAGTGAGTGATTCTTACATGTCCAAACCTCCATGGGGATCTTATCCACAATAATTTTTTTGGGAGACTTTTTAATTAGGTAACATGTAGTAGTAACCACTTCATCCTAGAAATTATTCCCTAAGCCCACTCCACTAAGGATACTCATAGCTCTCTCCATCAATGTCTTATTCATCCATTCTAAAACTCCATTATATTGAGGGGTATATCTGTTTTTCTTATATCTTTCAATGTCATTCTCCTTACAAAACTTACTAAATTCTACAGAATCAGTCCTCAAGGCCTTTATCTTCCTACCCGTCTAATTTTCTTAGAGAGATTTAAACTCCTTAAACCAACTAAAGACCTTAGATTTAGTTATAAGAAAATATACCCATGTCCTTTTAGAATAATTGTCAATGAATGGCACTTAATACAAAGCCTTATAAATAGAAGGAACTTTAACATGATCAAATACATCATCTGAATTAAGTCCAACAACCTAGAAGATTTGTGAGGAATAGAATAAAATTGAACATGGTTTTGTTTTCCATGTATACAATGCTTGCAAAAATCAAATTCAATATCACAATCATTCAATCCTTCGAAAATATTTTTGTTTTTCAAGGCTCGTATGCCCTTCTCACCTATATGGACCAATATCAAGGGCCATATAATTGTCTTCTCTATAGGTAACTTTCTTTATGAACAAAGATCTTGTTTAGGTACCCAAAAAGCATGACCATCATATGTAGATACACATTTTGCTTGTGAAAGTGTAGATTTTGTAGATCTCTTGAATGTAGAAATTGAAGAGCTATTACACTAAATGGTGATGCATTAAGATGGAATATAGTTCCCACATGAACACCTTTAGTGAGAATAATAGCTCCTCAAACCATATTACACCCTTTTTCAGAGAAAATAACTTGCACACCTACATCATAATTTTTTTTTATTGAGGGTAGGTTCTATGTCAAACCAGTAATGTGAAAAACTCTATTTCTCCCCTTCACTCTGCCATCAGGGAATATGATGAAGAATCTACCACATCCAACTATGTTGAGATGAGAGTCATCACTAAGATATACCATCATACCATTATATTTATCATACACTAAAAACCAATCTCAATGGGAAGTCATATGGAAGGAAGCTCCAAAGTGTGTCAACCATGCACTCTACACCACATGGGTTGCTAAAGCTACAACAAGGTAATCTCTTCCATCCTTTTGAGAATATTTTTTAGACTCATCATCAAAATCATTATTTTCCTTCTTATTCGTATTTTTCTCTTCCTTGTAGTCTCTTATGAAATTCCTAACATTGTCGCAGTTCCAACATTTTTCCTCAAAATTTTTAGGAGACTAAGGTCTCCTATAGGATTTGGAACTGTCATTTTTCCTCTTCTTTCCTTTCTCCTTCAATATTCCATGAACAACCACGACCTAATTAGTGGATTCAAAATATTTTTTCCTCACCTCCTTTGAGAGTAAAGCAACCATGACCTCATCAAGCACCAATACATTTACAATGCTTCAAATGGCCATTACCAGGTTGTCCCATGAATTTGACATGGAACAAAAAAGGGTCATACAATGATCTTCTTCATCAATATTCACTCCAACTAATGTCAACTAGGTCACAATAGTATTTAATGCATTCAGATGTTTGGCTATATAATCTCCATTACCCATTCTCAAAGTGAACAACATTTTTCACAAAAAAAGTTTATTAACCATGGATTTAGCCTAGTACAAATCCCCCAACTTCTTCCATAGAGTTGCTGCATTTTTTTCTTCATAAATGTTTAATCATATCGAATCAATGAAACAAAGCCTAATAATTATTATCAACTTTCTCTCCATCACAACCCACTCTTCATGTTTCATACCACTTGGTTTGGTTCTAGATACGGAAACCGATAGATTCAATATACAAGAAAATTCTCCATATTGAGCTTCAACAACTCAAAGGTAGTGCCATTATTCTTCTCCATTTCTACTCTAAATGTGTTCTCCATTTCCATGCAATAAGACATCCTTGTGTTCAAGATCCCACTAAAACCAATATTAGATAAAAAAATATTCCTAACACCTTATATCCGAAGTGATCAAGCTTTGATGCCAATCGAAAGGAAGAAGAGGTGCATAATATGCTTCCTACACTAACCAATGCAAGAAGAATGTGTAGAAAAATAAATACAAAAAATTGCAGTAATGGACAACACAATGGAATACAACCATTAAATAATTATTTCTTAGGGAAAATCCATTTTGAGAGAGAAAACCCTCACTCCAAAACAAACTCAATGTATTATTCAACAACTAGCAAATGGTTGAAATGCATTACAGAGTATTTGTTCTCTCAATAAGAGTATTTAGTAGCATAAAGGTTCTAGAGAAATTTTGATAGCATAACATGAAGTTAAAAAACTCTCTATTCCTCCTACCCAAGCACTCAATAAATAGGCATAATATTTCCCAATTCTACATGCTGCAAACCACCAATAATTAATTGGCCAACTTTTGTTGCTCAACATTTATTTCATGCGACTTCTCATCATTCATTACCTCTTACTAATAAACATTCATTTCCTTCTACTACTCAACATTTATTACCCGCTATTTCTTAGAATTCATTACCTACTATTGAACTGCAAGTTGTGTGATACACCTATCCCAACAACAAATGGGAATGAAGGTAACCCAATTCACCTTTGGGAATTATGTTAATGTATATGATTACATATGAACATGGATTCATAATCCAAATGGCCTCCTTACATGCATATGCATCTACTTCCATATACTCTACCTATGCAGTGGAAAAATCAATTGTATCTTATCACTTGATCATCAAACTTATTGCTCCACTAAATAGTCAAAAAAAATATTCATTATTAGATATTATTCTATCTATATCCTCTGCCCAATCAAAATCCACATGACCATTTATATACACTAAGTGTTGGTCCCATGAAACAACACTATGATAATAAATTGAATATTCAAAAGTACCTCACAAATACCTACAGATTCTCTTCATTGCACCCCAATGTTCATGTCCAAGATTAGCCATGAAACAACTCAAGACTCCAACTACTTAGGCAATCTATCACCTAATTCAGATGATAGGATACATCAAACTACCAAATTCTCTATCATAATGAAATAAATCCCTATCCTCCATCTTTATGGGTGTTGTATGAGACTTTTCAACTAAAATCTAAGTTCCCAAAAAAATTGCAACACTCAATGGTCTTCAATATGCCATGTGAAATTGCTACAACACAAATTTCACATACTTACTCTATCTCAACCAAATATTTTTGTCAACTATATATATCTTGATATCTATTACTAAGATATGTTTTATATCCCTCAATTCCTTCATTTCAAACTGTGTTAAATGTTGATACTTCAAATCAGGAATCACATCCTTACTCTTACTAAAAAATAACATATTATCTACATAAAAAGTGATAACAAGGAAATTACCATTATCATATTTGTAATGCACACAATGATCTGATTTGGATCTCAGAAATCCCAGTCCCAACACAAAAGAATCAAAGTTTTGGTGTCACATTTTGGGAGATTGTTTGAGACCATATAAAGAATTCTTTAATTTGTAAACCAATGATTGCTTTACCTTTTTCAGCATAGTTCTC
Source organism: Picea engelmannii (assembly GCA_009831015.1). Taxonomy (NCBI): domain Eukaryota; kingdom Viridiplantae; phylum Streptophyta; class Pinopsida; order Pinales; family Pinaceae; genus Picea; species Picea engelmannii. Next base: position 352,820 of record ML798191.1, read on the forward strand.
TAGATGTCTCATATAGATATCCTCCTTCAAGTCATGATGTAGGAATATTTTTTTCAAGTCCATCTGTTCTATTTCTAATT
>ML798191.1:352999-364836 GCA_009831015.1 Picea engelmannii
GGTCCAAATCCCATGACTAGGGTTGACATCAATGACAACAACCAATCTTCCAACAATTTCCATCTAAATCGATTTTCCTTTTTAACACTCTTTTGAATCCCATGAGTTTCCATCCACCAGGCATTGGTAGCAAGTCCTATGTATCATTTTTCTAAGTGCATCCATCTCCTCATACATGGCCAATATCCAAGACTCCTTATCTTCCATATCCATTTCCTATTTCATAGTTCTAGGCTAATTGGTGTTTGAAGATAAAGAAAATATACATATGAAATCAAATGGACTATAAATATACATGTATGGTTTATTTCTTTGTCGAGTGTACCTCCTTAAAGTTTGAGGTGGAGTTTCTTCCTCCTCTTCTACAATCTTAGGATCCTCCTCCACATCAGGTCCATCATGAAATTATTGTTCATTTTTTCATCCAATTTTCTTTATCTTGGGTGGTAGCTAAGCAATTGAATTATTCTCATCCTCTTATAGCTACACTACTATTGGAGAATACTTAACCTCTACGGAAATAACATTTTTCTCTATACAAAACTTTCCTAGCCACAGGATCCCAAGGCTTGTGCCATAGCCAATGAAGATACATTTCACTACCTTGTTATCCAACTTCGACCACTTATTCTTAGGAACATGAGCATATGTATCACAACCAAAAACATAAAGTGGGTGATTCTTGCATGTCTAGACCTTTGTGGGGGTCTTATCCACAAGCATTGTTGTGGGAGACTTGTTAATTGTGTAATATGCAGTAGTAACCACTTCATCCTAGAACTTCTTCCCTAAGCCATCTCCACTAAGAATACTCATAGATATCTCCATCAATGTCTTGTTCATACATTCTACAACTCCATTATACTGAGGAGTATATGGTTTTTTATTATATCTTTCAATTCCATTCTCCTTAGAAAACTTTTTAATCTCTATAGAACAAAAATCAACACGATTATCAGTCCTCAATGCCTTAATATTCTTACCAGTCTATTTTTCTTAGAGAGCTTTAAACTCCTTAAACCAACTAAAGAACTTAGATTTAGTTATAGGAAAATATACCCATGTCCTTTTATAATAATTTTCAATGAATGCCACATAATACAAAGCCTTAGAAATAGAAGGAACTTTAACGAGATCAAATACATCATAATGAATTAAGTCCAACAACCTAGAAGATTTGTTAGGACTATTATAAAATTGAACATGGTTTTGTTTTCCATATATATAATGCTTGAAAAAATCAAATTCAAGAGCACAATCATTCAATCCTTCGAAAAGATTTTTTTTTCAAGGCTTGTATGCCCTTCTCACCTATATGGACCAATCTCAAGGGCCATATAATTTTCTTCTCTATAGGTAACTTTATTTATGAACAAATAACTTGTCTAGGTGCCCAAAAATCATGACCATCATAAGTAGATACAAATTTTGATTATGAAGGTGTAGATTTTGTAGATCTCTTCAATGTAGAAACTGAAGAGCTATTACACTAAATGGTGATGCATTAAGATGGAATAGAGTTCCCACATGAACACCTTTAGTGAGAAAAATATCTCCTCAAACCATATTACACCCTTTTTCAGAGAAAATATCTTGCACACCCCTAGGTTTACTTATTAACGATAGGTTTTATGTCAAACCTGTAATGTGAAAAACTCAATTTCTCCCATTGACTCCACCATCAAGGAATTTGATGAAGACTCTACCACAACCAAGTATGACCACAACCAAGTATGTTGAGAGGATATTCATCACTATACCATCATATCATTATATTTATCATACACTAAAAACTAATCTCAATGGGAATTCATATGGAAGGAAGCTCCAAAGTCTATCAACCATGCACTCTATCCCACATGGGTTTCCAAAGATACAACAATATACTCATCCATCCTTTTGAGAATATTTTTTAGAATCATCATCAAAATCATTATTTTTCTTATTATTCTTATTTTTCTCTTCCTTGTAGTCTCTTATGAAATGCCTAACCTTGTTGCAGTTCCAACATTTTTCCTCATACTTTTCAGGAGACTAAGGTCTCCTATAGGATTTGGAACTCATTTTTTCTCTTCTTTCTTTTCTCAAATATTCCATGAACAACCAAGACCTCATTAGTGTTGTAGGAAAATTCCCCCGCGGATAGCTGAATATCCTCTTGGATTCTATACCCCTAAGTCCAAGATAGGAAACATACAAATGGACATTAACATCCCTGTGAATTCAATTAGCTAATCAGAAAGAGAAAGAGAAGGAAGAAAATGTGATGCACCTTATTCCGTAGTTCGTTCTCCCTGCCTCTAATCTGATATTGATCTCCAAACTCTTCAGCACCACTCGATATCTACAATGCAATGGACAACAAAAGACAAAGAACCTCTACTCTACTCTACAATATTAAACTTATCAAATTCATTTATCAAGATTGACAATCATATGCAACAATAATCAATCTTGAAGGGAATAGGCCAAGTAATATTAATGAGAAATTTAAAGAGATACTCACAATCTATAGATGAAGTTGCAGCAGCCTCTCCAAGTCCTCCTCATACAACCATTGCACGATGCTCCCAATATCATAACCAAAATATATGTCCCAATATCATAAGTTTCATACCTCAAATATACCTCTATCTCTTCTCCATGGAAAATCCCTCATTATATAGGATTTGGAGGCTTAACCACCACAGAGAGGATCACTCATCAAATCTAGTAAAATGGGATCTCCAAGATATTTAGGGAGAAAATATCTCTTCAGGATTTTAAGGAGGAAATATCTCTCAAGTATTTTAAGGAGGAAATATTTCAACCATCCACGAGATCATCAACCTCCCTTAAAAAATATGAAACCAAATGTGAGGTGGATTCTCACACTAAATTAATTTCCTTTTTATGAATAATTAATAATAATTCATGTGCACATCGTATTTTGACATTCATATAATATATTTATTCTCCACATTGACTAGGAATTGTGACATATGTTATTTCATGGTGTCGAGGTGTATGAGACACTTATCAAGGTGCATATGAAACTTTTACGACACTTGTGACACTTAGGGTGAGGTACCTAGGTGTGACAATTTGATGTGTAACAATATTCCCCCTAAAGTGTGAGGTCATAAGAGAAACAAAGGACCGAAACACTTTACAATTTATCAATGTAAGGGTGTGGAGTTGGAGAACCTAGAAGAAGATGCAAACAACCATCAAACAATATTAATATATGTTCCATTTCCAAGGCAGACATACCTATGCTCGAAATACGAGATGACTCAAAGCACAACTGCCAATCAATACACTGCGGATCCATGAAAAATATTGACTAAGGATATGGCCACCAAAGATACAATGTGGATACATACCTTCATGAATGAACTGATCGTAGCCACGAGAAATACAAAGTGGAGCTACGAGATGATAAAACATAGCCATAGAACAATACAATGTGGGTCTATGTAATAGTCTATATATCATCATGCTCAAATGATCTCCTTCACAACCTGGGAAAATAATATAACATAGTGAATTCTCAACCCAGGGTCTTCATCCCAATCCCAATGTGTCATGAATCTAGCCATGTGAATAGATGTTTTGATGTCAAACATGGTAGAAACCACTTGATTACTGGTCATTAAGGCAAACTGTTAACATGTGCAAGGGAAATCACCAATGACGTAGATGAATCCAAAGGTACCCTAGTACAATATAACAAATGTGAATAAATTATCTAAACTCAAACATTCATGGAATCATCCGATTAGAGGTCAATGATGTAAACCTACTGTCAGAGGCATGGAGGCCTACCATTGAGGCATGCAGGTCCCAAGGTACTAACTATTTTCTAACTCTAATTCCTGGATAATGTGTTGAAGTCGACAAGAACAGACTCGTCGAAGGAGGGCTTTTATGTATCCCCCATCATCGACATGAAACTGACACAGGAAAGTGATGCAATATGGTGAATCAAATGAGTATGTACTGACACAGTAAATGGAAAATGGAAATACTGCAGATGGATGGTTTGAAGTGAAAATTCCCTTGAACATGATGAGGCACGACAATTGACTTGGGAGCATTGACTCGACAAGTACCAAGAATGTAATGTGTCGACAATAAAAGCACTCTTTGACTAGATGAAAAATTATGGCAACACATGGAATTGGTATGAATCAGGGACAAGCGAATTACCCAACTGTAATATGAGACGCAAACATGTGCCATGTTTAAGGGTGACAAAATATGCCATAAATAATTCTCAAAAACTTGACCCACTTCCTTCAATTTCCCCCCCACCTAGATAGATGAGTACCTCTTTTTAATTTAACAAGCTCGAGGAGGGTAACACATGCTCGTTATAACTCACTTTCAGTAAGTTCCTCTTCCTTTGTTTAACATGCTGGAAGAATTAAGGGTTCGTCCCTGTATGGGCCCTTCAATGTGTGGTTTAGCGAGTCTAGAGAAGGAAAACTCGATGGTTTTTCATGTTTAGAGAGTCTGAAAATAACTTAAAGGTGACTCTAGGGTTGTCCTTTTTCATAATTTTAGTCTCGCGAGGCCGAAAAAGAGAAAAAATACCACTCAAAAGACGCCCTTTCAAACCTTTTAATGAGTGTGAAAGGAAGCAAGATCACTCGACAATGTTTTCATGTTTAGAGAGTCTGAAAAGAGCTTAAAGGAGACTCTACCGGGTCATACACGTCGACACCATGAAATAACATATGTCACAATCCCTATTCAATGTGGAGGAGAAATATATTATATGAAGTTCAAAATACTATGTGCAGATGAATTATTATATATATATATATATATATTTATGTCTGGCGGAATCAACAACTAGTTGGGCATGTGCTCGCATTACACGTGGCCGTGTTATCCAATTGCTACCACTATAACCTCCAGGTGGGCCCATTATGCCCCTTACGTGGCACACATTGTAAGTCGGGGGGAATTGAACTCGAAACCTCATAGAACTTGATTTTCACAACACTTTCCAATTGAGGTGCCCCCCTGGGGGTTGCAGATGAATTATTATTAAATATTCATGAAAAGGAAATTAATTTAGTGTGAGAATTGACCTCACTTTTGGTTTCCTATTTTTTAGGGGAAGTTGAGGATCTCATGGATGGTTGAAATATTTCCTCCTTAAAATCCTTGAGAGATATTTCTTCCCTAAAATCCTTAAGAGATATTTTCTCCCTAAATATCTTGGAGATCCCATTTTAGTGGATCTGATGAGTGATCCTCTCCATGGTGGTTAAGCCTCCAAATCCTATATAATGAGGGATTTTCCATGGAGAAGAGATAGAGGTAAATTTGAGGTATCAAACTTATGATCTTGGGAGAAATATTTTGGTTATGATCTTGGGAGCATCGTGCAAGGGTTGGACGAGGAGGACTTGGAGAGGCTACTGCAACTTTATCTACATATTGTGAGTATCTCTTTAAAGTTCTCATTAATATTACTTGGGATATTCCCTTCAAGATTGTTTATTATTGCATATATTTTTCAATCTTGATAAATGAATTTGATAAGTTTAATCGTGTAGAGTAGAGTAGAGGTTCTTTGTCTTTTTTTGTCCATTGCATTGCAGGTATCGAGTGGCGATGAAGAGTTTGGAGATCGAGCTCAGATCAGAGGCAGCGAGGACAAACTATGGAATAAGGTGCATCAAATTTTCTTCCTTCTCTTTCTCTTTCTGATTAGGTAATTGAATTCACAGGGATGTTAGTGTCCATTTGTATGTTTTCTGTCTTGTTATTAGGGGTATAGAATCCAAGAGGATATTCACTTGTCCACAAGGGAATTTGAGTACAACATAAATTGGTGAATCTACTAGGGATCGAACCTAGAATCTCTGGTTTTGCAGACTAGAGCCTTATCCAGGGTTGTCCTTTTTCATAATTTTAGTATCACGAGCCTGAAAAAGAGATAAAATACAACTCGAAAGACGCCCTTTCAAACCTTTTAACGAGTTTTAAAGGAAGCAAGATCACTCGGAAATATTTTCATGTTTAGAGAGTCTGAAAAGTTCCTAAAGGAGACTCCAGGGGGTTCTATTTTCGTATAATCTTTACGAGTCTAAAAAAGTGATAAAAGATTACTCGGTCACATTCTCATGTATTTATGATCATGAGAAAGAACAAAGACTAAGCTCGGTATTGGTTTCAATTTTACACAATCTTGAAACAAAATTAAACTTATGCTTGTAAATTCTCAACGTAATTTCCAAAGGTAGGGATACCCATGGATGGTCGGTACTCTACCCCCATCTTGAAAAGCTAGTGGCTTAACTCCAAAATGATAATCAAAGGCTGGAGACATGCCCCCCCAAGCTTCATTTCATTTGTCGACTTTGAGGTTGTCACCAATTTTTGTACTAGATGGAGAAAAAGGATAAGGGTGAATGAAATGAAGGTTCTGCTACAATATATAACGAAAGACTTGACTCAACATCTATGAGATCTAGCGAAAGAATTGACTCAACATCTATGAGATCTAGTGAAAGACTCGACTTATTAGGAGAGGTGATTGTTTCATTTTTTAACAAGATTGACACAAGAAAAGAACTATGCTCAAAACCTTTGTTTCATTTTTAACGAGCTTGCCATAGAGAAGAAAAAAATATGCTCGTGGCCTCTGTTTCATTTTTTAATGAACTTTCCACAGAGAATAAAAACTATGCTTATAGCTCCGATTTCAAACCCCATATTTCTATTTAATGTTTTAATGAGCTTGGTAGAGAGAGGAAAACTATGCCTGTAACCTTTGTTTCATTTTTTAACAAGCTTGCCATATAGAAGAAAAACTATGCTAATAAGTTATGTTTGATCATGGATTCCAAGAGGAAAATGATCTGGATGGAATACATGTCAAAGGACAAACACCAGTCATGGATTCCAAAAGATCTTCGCTACATTGAATAAAATCACTCCAGAAGGAATACATGTCGACGACCTTGATAAGGGTAGGGAGATATAGCTCTAATATCCCTATAGAAGAGATTACTATGTCAACTACCGGATATAAGTAAGGATAAGGGAGATATTCCCTCTTGTGTGGGGTTGAACACATGGGGTAGGTCGTTACATAATTGACCTGTGGTGGGGCAGAAATCGTTGGCATGTATGGACGATTTAGAGAAGGTGGATGGTTGACCATCAGATGAGGTTCAATGAATGAAAGTTGGTCTATCGTTACTATGTTTCCATTGTGAGGGAAACACATCACTATAAAGAGAGTGGACACAAAATCTCTCATACTGTAGACATAGTGAAACCCAAGTAGTTGATCCACTTCAGTCATCGATCAACCCCACTCTTCATATGAAAAGTGAAACCCACGTGATTGATCTAGTTTCGTCATTTGTTAGTCCCAATCTTCAATTGAAGAGTGCCAAATTGGTCGATTTAGTTCCATCATCGGTTGATCCTACTCTTCATATGAAGAGTGTCAAAGTGGTCGATCTAGTTCCGTCATCGGTCGATCCCACTCTTCATCTAAAGAGTGCCAAAGTGGTCGATCCAGTTCCGTCATTGATCGATCCCACTCCTCCCTTGAAGAGTGCCAAATTGGTCGATCTGGTTATGTCATCTATCGATCCCACTCCTCCCTTAAAAAGTGTAACCAAAGTGGTCGTTTCGGTTCCACCATCGGTCGATCCCATTCCTCCCTTGAAGAGTGAAACCCAAGTGGTCGATCCAATTTATTCATTGGTAAATCCCACTCCTAAATCAAAGATTGAGGATGTTTCTCAGGTATACCTCTTTAATACTGATTCACTCAAAAAATGGGACACTCCGCCCATCACAATGGAACCCCCTTCAAGAAATCATATGATTTCTATTATTTGGAATCATTTGACAGAACCACGTCTTCCGTCTTACGTGCCTTTCCAAATCGCCGTGTAGGTTTGTGATAGGAATATTCCTAACACTATAATAGACAAAGGTACTTTTGTTATCATATTATCTGTGAATTCTTGGCAAGATTGTGGTTCCCCACAACTTTCTCCCGTGACTCAGAATCTATTGACCTTTGACAGTGTGGAAATTTGATGTGTAATACTCCCCCACAGGAGCTATATCCTGTTCTCGAGCCTATTTTGGCTCAAATATTTCTCTCTGCTCAATATCCTTTGGAATTAATCTTTCCCTCTCATGAGGCAATCCTATAGGAAATGAATGGGCTAGACATACCTTGGGATGATATTCATCATAGATCTTACTTCTTACCCGAGATCGAGAGAATAGAGGTAGGCGATTTTGTTACGACCATGAATGGAGATAGCCCTTGTCCTACTAACCCTCTGGCTATGCACAGAATATACACTGAGGGAAACATGGCAACTATTTTTGAGAAGATTCCTATCGATATCTCCAAAACCCCTGGTGTCATGGAGAATGTCTTTGTTGGAGTAGATTTCTCTCCTAAAGATATTCAAATCTACACAAAATTGTTTAAATAATTCTGCGACCTTTTTTCCTGGTCTTAGGAGGAGATTATAGGCATCGACCCATGAATTGTTGAACACAAAATCACAACTTATACTGATGTTAAACCGGTCCGACAGAAGCTTTGTTTGATCAATCCTTACAAAGCAGTGATGATAAAGGTTGAAGTAGAGAAACTCCTCACAACTGGTTTCATCTACCCCATGCAATTGACAAAATGGGTATCGAACCATGTTCCTATCAACAAGAATCAAGGAACGATCCACATATGTATGGACTTCCGTGACTTGAACAAATCTTTCCTAAAAGACAATTTTCCAACCTCGTTTATTGACCAAATTGTCGATGAATGTGTAGGTTGTGAGGTCTTTTCTTTCATGGATGGTTTTTTTGGGTATAATCAAATTCAAATCAAGCTTGAGGACCATCATAAAATGACTTTTAATTGTCCTTGGGGTACTTTCGCGTATCGAAAAATGCCTTTTGGCCTGAAGAATGATGAAGCTAGTTTTCAGTGGGCCATGTCATTTGCTTTTCATGACCTCAGACACATAGTCGAGGCGTACCTGAAATATCTGACATCACGTTCTCTCAAGAGATCCGATCATCCCACCCATTTACGACTAATATTTGAGAGGTGTCGCTACTATCGAATTCACTTGAATCCAAACAAGTGAAGTTTTTGTGTGACATCGGGTCATTTGTTAGGTTTCATAGTGTCCACAAAAGGAATAATGGTCTATCCTATAAAGGTTGAGGCAATAGTTCAATTTCCTCCCCCACACACAATTCCCCAACTTCAGATCCTACAACAGAAAGGAAATTTTTATCGGCATTTTGTTGCTAATTATGCCAAGATTACAAAAGGGTTCATGCGTCTCTTAAAAAAGGGAGTCCCATTATGTTGGGATGAAGTAGCTCAATTCTCTTTCGATGTATTGAAATGTGCTATGACGTATGCTCCTCTGCTCAGTCCTCCTGATTATGGAAAGTATTTCTTGTTGTATTTGGTTGCTGCAAAGTCTACATTTGGCATGGTCTTGGTCCAAGAGGATGATGCGCTCAAAGATCACGCCAAATATTATCTTAGTGGAGGCCTAGTTGGACCGGAACTCAACTAATCACATGTTGAGAAACTTGCTTTGGAAGTTGTTCACTATTTCCAATGGTTTCATCACTATATATTACTTCGCAAGACCACCATCATTGTCATCTTAAACCCCTTTCAATATGTGTTAACATGACAGATCATTAGTGGAAAAATCAGTCAATGGATATTTATCCTACAAGAGGTTGACTTGGATTTCATTTCGGTGAAATCTAAAAATTCCTTGGTCTTTGCGGAGTTAATATAGGAACTTTCAGTTGAAAGTGGTGATATTTCGCCTGAAGAGTTGCCAATTAATGAAGATATTTTTCTGATTGCATCTTCAGATCCCTAGTATGGAGATATACTTGTGTATCTTTATACTTTGAAGGGCCCTGCTTCTGCTTTTCATGATGAGCATCGACGAATACGACACCAAGCGCAGAACTATCTCATCCTTGATGACACTTTGTATCGTCAAGGGGTGGATTGGATTCTTCGACGATGTCTTACTCATGAAGAAGAAAAGGTTGTTTTGAACAACTGTCACAATGGAGCATGTGGCGGTCATCTGTCTAGGTTGTCAATAGCCCAAAAGATTCTTTGTGTAGGATACTTTTGTCCCTCGTTAATCAAAGATTGTGTTGAGGCGGTCAAGAAGTGTCACCCATGCCAGATATTCTTTTGGAATATGCGGGCACACCCAACTCCTATGTTCTCGGTTATTGCTGTTGGACCCTTCACCAAGTGGGGGATTGATTTCACTACATGTCACCCGACTTCCGCCAGGAGGCATCGCCATATCATTGTAGCAGTAGACTAGTTTACAAAGTGGGTTGAAGCTATGTTGAAATTTAACAATGACGGGGAAATTGTTGCTCTTTTCATTTTCAATCAGATAGTAGCTAGATTCGGTATCTCGAAGGAGATTGTCACTGACCATGGCCATCAGTTTCAGAAAACAATGATGTCTAAATTAACATCAAATCTTGGGTTTAAAAAGGAACATTTGTCACCATATTACCCATAAGAAAATGGTCAGGTAGAAGCTATGAATAAGTCTCTCAAGGCTATTCTTCAATGAACGATTAATTTGGCCAAGTCTAATTGGAATTTTATGTTATATTCGATGCTCTTGGCTTATCAAACTTTTGTAAAGACTGTTCCTATTTTTCACCTTTTGAACCCGTTTACAGGCTAGAGGTGGTATTGCATATTGAATGCCAAATCCCTTCTTTGAAATTGGTAGTGGAACTACTTCTCGATACTACACTGCTTGAGGAATGTATTTTATATCTCGAGAAACTCGATCAGCAGCATCAGGATGCATCCTTGGCTAATGAGGCTCATAAACAATGGGTCAAGTATCATTATGATCGGTCCATCCACCCTCAGATTTTCTTCGAAGGCAATATTTTCCTGGTCTACATCCAAGAAAAATATCCCTTGGGGGCAGGCAAGTTCAAACCCATGTGGTTCAGACCTTTCATTTTGAAATAGGTCTTAGAAAAGGGTTCTTACCATTTGGTTGATTTCAATGGTAATTCCTTAGTGGATCCTAGAAATGGGATCTACCTTAAGAAGTATTACACTTAGGTTGGTCGCTTGAGTGTGACTTCTTGTATATATGTATAATCTTTTTATACATTTTTGTCTTTTTTGTTTTGTGGATGTATAGTCATTTATGTTTTATTTTTTACTGTGTCAGATGTCAAGTGAATCTGAAGTCTATGTTGGGTTTGCAAAAGATGCTATCCGACACACTCGAAGGATTTCTTCCGTAGCTTGGGTGATTTTTACACATGGTGGTTAGTTTCTACATTCTGGAGGTATTTGTCTAGGTGAAGCAACCAATAATGTTGTTGAGTACGGTCCAGTGATAGAATTACTATGTGATGCCTTGTCACATGGTATTTCTTGCCTCCGAGTTTATTTAGATGCTCAACTGGTCGTGTCCCAGTTAAATGGGGTTTACCGCTTTTACGATCCCACTCTTCACTGATGATTCCTTAGGATACGTCTCTTAGAATGATGTTTTGATTATATTACTTATATTCATATTCCTAGGAGATCTAACCATCTAACTGATACATTAGCTAATCAAGTACTAGATTGGCATGTTGCTCACATGTAAAGTTAAAAAAAACACATACACATGTAAATACATTTGTAACAATGTCATCCATAAGACATAAAAGATGTATATATATATATATATATATATATATATATATATATATATATATATATATATATATATATATATATATATATATATATATATATATATATA
>ML798191.1:367519-390242 GCA_009831015.1 Picea engelmannii
GTCATTGAGGTATACCGTTAACAAACATGAGACAACCTACCAATAATGAAAGTAGGTATCAAGGCACCGAGTACATTTCTACAAGTGAGAATAAAGGAGATGGTGTCGAACACTTGAGAAATCCATTGATCAGGAGACATTAATAGATTCCCATCTGTCAATGGCGAGAGAGCCTACCACTAATGAATGCAAGCCTCAAGGCACTCACAAAACTCTAGGTCCCATATCTAGAATAAATGAGATGAATTCGATGGAAAGAGACCCAATGAAAGGAGAGAATTAAGGCATCTCTCATCAGTCAACACGAGGAACAAAGCAGGAGCTTCATGATTTGGTGGAGATCAGACGAAGAACATGTTCACAAAGCAACAACCCTGTGTGTCTTTTATGTGTGTCAAATGCAAGCGGTACACGAAAAAGACCCTCTGAATAATAGCCAATGATGAAAACTATTGGAAAAGGCAAGGAAACCACCAATAAGGCTAATGGAAACCAAGACACTATCCCAAAGTGTGAATAGATTTCTTTTCGTCAAACACAAGGGAAACCACCCAGTCAACGACCAATGATGAAGTGTCGATTGGTGGGTTCAAGGTGACCTACCAATGATGAAAGTAGGGCGAGGGTGCATGATAAGACCATAGTATCATGTGATTCTAAGACAAACTGAGGGTATGGCCGACATGGAAAGTCAATATTTATGAGGATTGGATGACATAGGTTGATATAATTCCTTTGAACAAGAGCATGAGATGTATGGTGGACTCTAGCAGCATAGACTCAATGATGTGACTATTAGATGCAGGAGACATCAATAATGTTCTCTATAGGGACTGGAAGAGTAACCAATCGATAGAGAAAAATCTGTAACTAGATCAACTTCCTAAGGCCATGCTAAACCCAAAATTATGATGACGCAATAAATCAATAACTTTTTGCTATGTTCAAAGGCGACACAACTGCTACCAAATATAATATAATACTCCCTTCCTGCTCATCTTTTTTTTTTTTCATAACAAATGAATGCTATGATATAGAGGAGAGAACGAGTGTCGCAAGTAAGAAAAACTAGTTCCAGCAGTGGAACATACCTATGCTCAATGCAAGGGAATGCATGCGGGAGATGGACACTCGGGGTGATGTTCCCTCCAGGGTATAGGGTTTCAAATTGAAAATGATATAAATAAGGCTCTGCTTGGTTGAGGATGCAAAAAATTCTCAGGCAACGGTTTATAACGCAAAGCGAGAATTGACTAATACTGCAAGCGAGGGCATGAGATGCAATCATAACTTTACACCAAAAAATGTCTTTTTTTATGTCTTTTAGTCTATTTGGTGTGAAAAAGGGGTAAACTTGTGCCAAATAGACATCATTTCAAATCCAATTTACGAGTGTGAAAAAGATAAGTTCACTCGACGATCTTTTCTATTTTTGATAACGAGTCGGAAAAGAGATTAACTAAGACTCATGACCTTTCAAATCCAATTTAATGAGTGTGAAAGGGACAAATCACTTGACAATCTTTTCAGTTTTTAGATGATTCAGAAAAGAGATTAACTAAGACTCGTTATAGATATTCTAGGCAGAAATTCATGGGGGAGGCCAAGGCTCCCATGTGGACCTTCTGTGGAATGTCGGTATCTTACGAAGAACCGGCACAAGCTTGGGAAAACCCAAAGATATCAAAGTCGAGGAGGGAAAAGTGCTAACGAAGGTTGTCATCTCTGTGTTATATCGGATAATGTATCTTCCTAGAAAAGACATAGGCAGAGGCATTGGATACCCCACAAGACCATCCCAATCAAAGGGAACCTTGTCAAGACTTGGAGGGAGAGAACTTGAGAAGAGTAAAAATATCTCTTGTTCAGAAGGTGAAGTACTAGAAATGCTAAGGACATGGCATAGAAGGTATAGAACCAGAACCAGAAGAGCAGGATCGACCAAAAATTGCATTGGCACGAATGTTTCCTTAGACTTTCCACTCTCTAAGAGAAGAGTGGGGTCGATTGAATATTGCATCGATACAACCACTTCCTCAACCATTGGTTGAATTGGATGTGAGACAACAAGGTCAAGAGGTGCATCACCCAAAAAAACAAGAGTGTTGTCGGTCAAAGATTACATCGACACGACCGTTGGTTGAACAATATGCGAGACAACAAGGTTAAGAGATGCATCACCCCTGAACATAGGAGAGGTGTTGGTCGAATATTGCATCGACACAACCATAGGTTGAACGAGATGTGAGATAATAAGGTCAAAGGACACATCAACCCCTAAAGGAAAAGGAGTGTCAGTTGAAGATTGCATCGGCGTGACTATTGTATCAACCAAAGAAGGAACAGAGTGTTGTGAAACCATATATGCCTCAGAATCCGAAGGGCCCTTAGGTGAGCCCCACACTTCTGGTATCCCAACAGTAACAGGACACAAACGATTAAGGTGACTTCCTTCACAAGTACTGCAAAGGAATCTAGGCTTACATCTGAGACGTCTAGGATTCTCAATCATATGAATGCCCCCAGCATGACTTGCAGTGGCTAGTGACATGCTCCGATCATGACTTGCAGAGGCTAGTTTCAGATCTTCAACATGACTTGCAGAGGTTGTCGACCAAAATCCAACATGACTAGCAGAGGTTCGTGATATAATGCCAGTATGACACACAGTGACTGGGCTTGTGGCGGTGGTGAATTGTGGAATTTGAGACCAAAGTCCAAGGAAAGATTGGTTCTGAGAAATTGGAGGCCAGGAAGGATCGTAGTTTATACCCTATCCCTGTCTGACAGGATAGTATCCTCCTCCATACTGATTCATAAAGGTTTGTAAGGGAATCGACACTAAGGAATCCACTTGTGAAGATAAAGAAACATGACAAGGGTCACTCACATGAGGATATATGTTGCCCCTAGATGAAGGAACTTCATGAAGGGGGTTTCCCATACTACAAAAATAAATTCCCCCAGATGAAACACCAGAGGATAGATGGAGGTCATCCATGGGAAAAGTGTTTGTAGGAACTAACATGGCGGAAGAAAGATAAGTGGATGAAGTGTAATAAGTAGAATGATTGCATAGTTGGGAACTTACTTCTCGCATAGTGGATTCGTAGGAAGCAATATTACAACCTCCTACTATAAGAGGTTTTTGAAGGATATGAATCCCACCAAACGGAGAGGGATAAGAAGGAGGCATCATGCCCCCAAACCCAAAACTTGTATTCGCATAAGGAGGTGAGGCAGATGATGGAAAGTGCGAAGAAATATCAGATATACCATGATAAAAATGATTAGAGACCCAAGGAATTGACTGAGTACCATAATTCTGTAGACCATTATAAAAAATAGACAGATTTCCCCCCATGAACGTCATGGGGGGGAGGGGGGGGGGGAGTAACAGTAAATGAGGGGGCCAAAGGAACCCCACTATCCATGATAAATAGAACTCCGTATAAACTCTTAAGGCTAACTAGTAATCAAAGAGCATACAAAAAAGTCAAATGACTAATATGCATGCAAACGGGCTAACGTGGCTGAGTGGCCTCCCTCGCTAAAGAAGGTATGCCTCATCCAAGAGGGACCTGAGACTCCTTGCTAAAGTTTGGAGGTAACATAATCAGTTATAGGGGCCCTCGTGGGATTAACAACCAGTCGGTCAAATCCCCCCAGAGATGTAATCTTCCATAAAGGTTGTGTGTTGTCTGACCCCTATCTGACCCAAGGTACAAGCATAATAACCCCTGCAAGCAACCTGATATATAAAATTCTACTATGTATAAAAGAAATAACTCAAGCAGAATACCAAGAAGCCAAGCTAACAACCCAGAATACAAGGACAAATCAAAAAATGAAAAACAAAGAGAAATACTACGCCGAAAAATTCAACTCCAAACAGGTTTCTTGTCGATCCATAGAATCTCAGAAGGCACTACAGATACCTAAAAAGGCTAAAAAATCATCAAATCCCACCTAGCAGTCACTAAACCAATCAAACAATCAAGGGAAAGTGGTATATGATATTTTTCAGGAGAACAATGCATATATACACATCTTGTAGTGAGACAAAACACGTGTATACACGACTGTGAAGGAAAAAGGAGCATACAAGAATTAAACCAATGCCAGGCAAGGGAAAAAGGATGAAAAATCAGAGCCAAAGTGAACAGAATCTGTCAAGCAGTGATACGACAAGAAACACAAAGGAACAAGAGCAATGCAAGAAGAAAAATTACTTCAACCCTTATAAGGAAGATCCCTCCCTAGTATGGTTTCCATTTCTATTATGAGGGAAAAACTCTCTATGGCCAAGGGTAAACCACAACAGATAGGTATGAATGCATAAATCAACTCAATTCCAACATATGCTATATGAACTAATGTGCAAGATAAGAAAGAGGCCTACCTCGATCCAATGTTTGATGATGTTCCACCATTGAGCACTTCAACCCAAATATTTATACCTGCAATAAGTTCTTAACAAATAAGCAGAGCAAGTATATAATGACAATATAAAAGGGGTTAGCACATCAGATAGCATAATCCATTAATAAACATTACAAACATGCCCATGGATAATAATCATATATTTTCACAATACCAATAGGACGGGAAATGAGTATTTCTATTAATAAATGATTAGCACAAGTGAAAACATTACAGACTTCCGTGTCGACATGGTTTGAAACCAAGAAACCAAGTTCCTTCCAATTGGGTCTCCACCACTTCAATCCTCGACCAAAGGCAAGCTTATAGGAAAGAGATAATGAGGTTCTCTCAACAATAGGGAAAGAGCTTGGGGGATGAACACTGTGTTCATACTTGAGGGACAAAGGGATGAAGACTCAATATGAAGTAATTTCTCTAGAGTAACTTTTCTCTCAAAATTGAATGCTTTCTCCTCCTTTTCCATAGCTCGAAATTGTGCTTTTATAGCCTTTAGAATGCAACTGAAGGGCCAATTCAGAACTTTTCCAGTATGTGGAAGGCCAAGGATCAGAGATATTTTGTCGTGACATGGAAACCCGACCTATTTTTGTATTTTCTGGCACAAATCCCGATGTACATGGGATGTAGTGGAGTAGCCAACGTATACGCATCTTGCATATCTGATAAGGAGCGTATATGTGGAAAAATGTATATTTTTGGCTCTGGATTCATAAAAAAGGGATGACAAGTCTACATAGGGAAATGGAAAAAGGCCCTCTGTGCAAGATAACAATGGTGAGGAAAATCTTTCTATAACATGTCTAGGTAGCAAAACTTCCCACCTACACAATGCTAGAAAGGAGGTAATATGTCCCTGTACTATCTCCCTCGGGATAATCGAAGAAGAAGAAATCACATAAAATTGTGCCAAACCCGAAGTTCTTGTTTGTCCATCTACGATAGTTTTTAAGACGTTTCTTCATGCATGTCAGCATGGTAGTACTCTAGTCAAATACAATATCCTCTAAACATTGAACTGAAAAATGAATCTGTGCACAAGAGGCCTAATGGAGTGTTGTGGATCCTGTGATCCGCCTGGTCGTGAGTAATACGATGCGAAGGTGGAGGCTAGTAATCTTGTGAATCGACACTTGAGAACCTACTTTCTCGGTACCAGCCTCACAGTACATCCCGATGTAATCCTCAATGTTATACAACCCTGGAGGAAAGGTCCTCATATTGATCAGTTCCCCTATCCTAGAGAGGTCGGTCAAGAAGTAAATATCCTATGTGGTTGGGGTCAATGATTGACCCTCTATCATAAATGCCTCTGCATCAGGGTGCCAATACTCTACCAAAGCATTGAGCAACCTCATTTATGCCCTCATGAACAAACACTAGAATAATTTCCACAAGCCACATTGTTTTAGCATAACAATGGCTCCGGTATCCTCCTCAACCAAAACATCAAGATCCTCATGTTCCCTTTCTCTCCAGTGAACATACATCCTGTCACACACAAATTGGAGAGGTTTTAGTCTTTAGGTGTTTCTTTTTTGAACTTTAAAGAGGGTGTACGTGAGCTATCTTTAAGACTATCATGTATGTATGTGGGATAAGTATTACCTTTCCTATGCACATACACAAAATGAGCGTGGAAAACCTGCATACACACAGACATGGCCCTTTTACAAGGGCGCATGCCTCCAAAACATAAAATTAAACATAAATAAATGAACTAAAACAAAGGATGGGCTGATTTATACTTACTTGGTCCAAGTGTGAGGGTTTTTTGTCCATCATAGCTCCTTGAATTCATGTTTTGAGGAAGGGGGTTTTTGACCTTTTTGTTATTTTCCAAATTGCAATGATAAAAATGAGTTGTCCACCTCTGTTTATAGACTTTTTTGGTCGTTTTTGCCCTAATTTGGTCCCCCTTTTCACCTTTCATGACTTGGTAGCTACTTGATTTATCTTTTGAGTTATCTTAGGGTCATTCTTATGATCTTGTCCTTTCTGTTTCGTGTTTTTCTTGAGATGGGTTACACCTATACCATCCCATGGTTAGAGTCATTTTTTCAACTTTTTGCATATAGGTTAGGTTTTCACTCCCCAAATTCTGCATATTGTTGACTTTTCCACTTTTCCATAGGATCAATCCCACTGAAGTGCAACACAGAACCTTCTCAACTTCTTTAGAAGGGTCATAATTAGGTGGTAGAGCCTACCTCTACATGGATGTCCTAGGTAGGTCCTTTGTTGCATTTCAACGTCCATGCTGCAAGTTTTATTCTTAGGCTTGAGAGTCCTTGTTAGTCCCACCATGATTACACATTGAAGCCTCATTCTTCTTTCTATTTGTTATTCTTGGCCTTACCCATGAGACTCCGTAATGAGCATGGTTTGTTGTCTTTAAATCTCGCTTAAATTTTGAAAGCAACATCCAACAAGACTTTATTTATTCTTTTTGATCTTGTATGGATTACTTGAGAAAAAATGCCCCCCTGGAGTCTTCTTTAATCCCTTTTCAAACTCTAAAAATGAAAATATTGCCAAGCAATCGTGTTTCCCTTCACAATCACCAAACTCAAATTTGAAGGCACATCTATCTGACGATAGTTTACCCCTTTGGTCCAGATGACTAATTTTATGAATAAAGGTATGCCCTAGGAACTTCAGTTCGCTAGGAGAGTATTCTCAGGCGTAAGTTTAACCCTTTTTCGGGCCCGAGGGACTAAATTTTTGAAAAAGGAACATTCTCCTTGGTTTTGGTTTATCTTGTTTTCGGGCCTTGGAGATTACTTATGAAAAAGGAACCCTCACAAAGTCCATAGTTAAGCTCTTTTCAGACTCCCTAAATATGAAAGTATTGTTGAGTGACCTTGTTCCTTTCACACTCGTTAATTGGTCCAGAAAGAACATCTATTTGGCATAATATTAAACTGTTTTTCGGCCAATAGATTATCCAGGTAAAAGGTACGCCTCATGAGACTTTTCTTGCTAGGAGAGTTATCCTAAGTCATATTTTATACTTTTTTCAAGCTAAGGAGACTAAACCTAGAAAAAGGTTGTGAGTCCATAGTTAAGCTCTTTTCAGACTCCTTCAAATTTAAAATATCATCAAGTGATCTTGTCTCAATCACACTTGTTAAAATGGTTTTGAAGAGATGTCCTTTTGGTACAATTTTAACCATTTTTTGAACCGATTAGACTAGTTGTGAAAAAGGAACTCCCTGGAGTCTTATTTTAACGTTTTTTCAGACTCTCTAAAATGTGAAAAAAACATCGAGCTTACCTTCTCTGGGCTCGTAAAATTCACATGGAAGGGATCTTGTTGTGTCATGCTTAATCACATCGCGTGTCTCATCCTTGCATATTTGGCCTAATTTCTGCTCCATGTTGCTCTCAACTGAACCTTCACAAGCATTCCTTGTACACAAGCCTTGCACCACTTTTTCCCTTTCGATATGACAACTCGACCCATGGGGTAATTTTCCCCGAGTGTCCTTATCTTACACATGTATCCTTTCCCTGAGCATTAGTATGTTCCATGCACTTGGAACCAGTTTTCTTGCTCGCGACCCTCATTCCTCCTTTATAACGTAACATTCTTTTATTCTTTTTCAAGCTCGTTAAAAATTTGAAAAGGAAAAAAAAAATTAAATATTCCAAAAAGAGGGGATGGGATATACATTCTCTTTTATTCGGAACCAATATAGTCACCCTTGGACAAAGCACATCCTTTCGTTTGTTCTCTAAGCATTGGGATCTAGTATGACCTTAGGGAGTTGTTATCTCTAGTTGTGTCCTCCTCCATTTGTTTACTCTTCCAAATATATGGAGAGTTTGTGGTGCCTCTTGTATCACACACTTATGTCAATATTACGTTTCCCAAGTCTCATCATTTTTTCATGCTTTTGTCTAAGGGAATTTTTATCCAACCTGAGTCGACCATTCTACAGTCTGTCTCTTGACTTTCATGAGTCGGCCATCCCGAGAGTCCAATCAAGTTCAGATTCAAAATCGATGAAGTTTTGTGCCTGATGATCGAGATTCTCTAGTATTTTCTCGATGGCATGTCGAAGACCTCAGAGTAGTGAGTATTACACTCCTATTGTACTCCTACCTGATTTGCTGAAGATCTTGAATTTGTTGCTTGAGCTATGAAGTCCTCATCTCCAGCCACAGGCATCAATGCTTCTTGAAGATGCATATTATATTGTACTTAAATATCATCAAATGATTTTGAGATATAAATATGTTGTGTATTGCTTGCAGCTACACTTTATATATAGAATTTTCTATGACATGGATATGTAGTGTACTTGATTGGTAGCCATGATTAGTTCATCCTGAGCATGGGTATGCCCACCTCAGAGAGATTATTATTATTTTGCAGATGGCGCGCTCTCGAACTCTGGTCCTGGGATCACTCGATTTCATGCCTTCCCACTGGTAAATATATTGTAATGTATTTCGACCATCAGTTTCTCTTATGACCTCACACATTAGGGGGCATTTGTTATAGTCCAAAAATTCTCTACCTATGCATACATGGCATTCGCATTTCCACTTGCACAATTTGCCAAATTACTACTAAGGATCCTTCTTAAAAAAACATTTTTGGAGCATGTACACGCCCTGCTAAACTACTTCCTGCGTACACATGATAGCTACATACTAGTAGTCCCATGTAAGTACATGAGTTTCATACTAGACAACCCACGTTTACCTCCAAAAGTTGCAAAAAATATATAATTGCAAGGAGTTCGGTGGAGTTTACGGGCTATCGAGGGTTTCCCAACCATTTTGACCCACTGTAGCCCATCCCCAAACCAAATAACCATTGGTTTCTCATATAAAAAGAGGTCTTGGGGTCCCATTTACAACATCAAGAATGAGAACAAAGAAACTCTACCAAAATCGCTTCCCCTTCTAGCCCAAGTTTTGTAGCCCTTTCTAAGATTTGGCCTCGACATTCCACTTCATCCCTTTCTCCTTATACAATCCCTTCCCTTTTCCCAAAGAGATCATTTGATTATGAGAGGAAGCATGGAAATGATGCATTGGAACAACAATAAGAGGAGCCCGGACCTGGTTCACGAAGTGTTTGCCGATAAGAAGGTTGTAATCTTTCTAATATTCATTTCGAATAAAATAGTTATTTCCTGTCCCAATACATTTCATATTTATATATTTATTGATTAACACATCTATTATTATATCTAAATATTGAAAGTAACAAGTAGAGATTGTATATTTGTAGCATTGTTTGCCTAATTGTTCTTGCAGGTCAGCTTTAGGAGGAGACCCGTAGCCTAGGAAGCTACAAAGGTGAAGGAAGTCTACATTGGACATTAGGACGAAAGGTACACTTACTAATATTCCTTCTCTTTCATTTTTTAGTTTATATAGTTTTGGGGTAGCTTAGGAATAGAACCATCTTTTAAGGGAAGTAAGTTCTCTACCTATACCTCGACCCAGTGTTTATGTTCCTAGTTTCAGAGAACTTAGGAATTTGTTATTAAAATAAAATTATAATGTTCCATACGCCAAACATCTTGATTACCAGAAAACAACTGCAACAATAAGAAGCCAATACTTTTTTCCAGGAATGAAGAAGGATGTTGCTGATTATATTACTAGATGTATGGAATTTCAGAGAGTGAAAGTTGATTGCCAATTCTAGAGAAGAAATGTGAAGTGGTAACCATTGATTTTATTACTAAATATCTTAGGACAATAAGACAACATGATTCGATAATGGTAGTGGTGGATAAATTGACAAAATTTTCTCATTTTGTTCTCATAAAAATGAATCATACAACAACTAGTATTGCATATATTTACATGAGGGAAATTTCTAGGTTGCATGGAATACCTACGAAAATTGTTTTAGACAGAGATACAAAGTTTACCTCAAACTTTTGGAAAAGATTATTTAAAGGATGTAGTACAAATATGAATTTTAGCACAACATACCATCCACAGTCAGATGCATAGATTGAGAGATTCAATGAAGTGATTTAAGACATGTTGAGAATGTATGTGATGGACAAACCATATAACTGGGAAAATTACTTGTATTTGATGGATTTTTCCTATAATAATAGATATCAAGTGTCATTGAAGATGATACCATTTGAAGCTTTGTATGGTGGAAAATGAAATACTCCAATAAGTTGCAATAAACCAGTAGATAGAGTAGTACTTGGGTCGTAATTTCTCAAGGATATGGAAGACTAGATGGTTAAAATTAAGGAAAATTAGAAGGAAACACAAGAGAGACAAAAGAGTTATGCAGATAAGAATAGGACAAATAGATAACTTAAAGTAGGAGAGCATGTGCTTTTGAAAGTGAATCCCAGGAAGAGATCACTAAAGTCGTGCAGTTGTACAAAGCTAACAAACAAATTATGTGTTCCATTTGAGATATTGGACAGAATAAGGCTAGTTGCATACATGCTTTCATTTCCTGCATTCATGAATGTGCATAATGTAAATTTCATGTCTCTTTGCAGAAAAAATATGTGCATGATCTGAACCATGTTATTGAGTGGAATTTGATTCAGGTGGAGCCAGAAGGATATTTTCATGTCCAATCGGTGCACATATTAGCCAGGAAAGTCAAAGTGATCCAATATCGAGCCATAGCATTGGAAAGGTTTAGTGGACCTCCTACGGTCCTAGAGATGCTACTTGGGAGAATGAGGATACCATGCATGAAGAGTACCCACAACTTTTTGAAGACTTTTAAAATTTTGAATTATGTTTTGTATATGCATTGAGGATAGTGTCAAAATAAGGGGGAGGGTAATGTAATACCCCAATTTTGAGTCTCAATATTAATAATGTATTTTTTTTATTCATGAAATTATGAAGTTCCTGCAAAGTTGAAAGGTCAGAGTGCCTAGAAATGTAATACTTCAAATATATTAATAAAATCCATCAATGGCTACAATATGGACAAGGACAGATATAGGGGGCTATGATTCCACTAGAGAGGGGGATAAAGGGGCTAAGTATTTTATTATATTTTATTTACCCATCTTCATTTTAGTGGGGAAAAGTGGTTACATGAACTTCTTAGGAAGGCCATGTGGTGATTTATTGCATGTAATTCTATAAACCCCTCGTTTGTGTTGTTTGGGGGTTAATCACTCATTTCATTATTCCTTAATGATTGTTGTTCAATCCTCATTCATTATTTCTCTTTTTATAGGAATGAGAAATGAATTATGGGAAGAGAAGAGCGATTTCTTGTTGGATGTAATTAATTATTGATTATTCCATAAAGGAATGAATGCATGTGTGCACGTGAATGATGACAGTTGTGAAATAAATGTCCACTGCTGATAATCCTTGGAGTTTCCAAGATTGATATTTTCTTACTAGTAGAATTGGAGCCCTGGAAAAGAAGTGGAACAACCTGAGGGGTTGCATTGCATAAAAAGGGGTTCATTTCTTGGGTTGTGCATGCTGAAGGGGAATAGATCCGGTAAACTAGTACTGTTGTGTGGTTGGGAAAACTGTGAGAGGTTGATATTTTTTTGTGTGTGTTACAGTCAACCTAGGGCTCATATTTATGGATCCATAGCCCTACCTCAGGGGTGACTTGCTATCGAGAGATAGAAAAATAGTGTTTATGGTTGGGTGGAATTTCCAACGTCTATATCTAGTTGGTGAATGTTTATTTGATAATATGAGTGTTCTCTACTTTTTCTCTATAATTTATATATTCCACTGTGTATTATTTATCTCTAATATGTGTGTATATCATGCATGTTCACTATTAATACTGTGCATAATTGATTAATACTTTATTTTATAGTTTAATGTGTTCTTATTAATTGCATGAGTATGTATCAGGTTTCTTGATTTAAAGAATGGTAAAAGAAATTTGGATTTTCCCAAGGAGACAAATTTAGAGGTAACCATGTCAATGGGTACGCCACAGATTGGTATCATAGAAAATATTTAGGTTTGTTGGTGACGGGTAAATAACAGATTGGCATTAGAACATATATTTGGGTTTGTTGGTGATGAGTATGTTACATAAAACTTGTAATTAAGACAACTGTACTTTAACAATATAAAAATTTATAAGAACAATAGTATATCATCTCTAAATCAACAAAAAAATGGATGAAAACATATCTAATAACAATGAAAACACTTACAAACCATCCACCAATGATTACATGAGGTTAAGAGAATTGAAATTTGATATTTATCAATAATATGCTTAAGCCTCGATGGTTGTATGAAAATTTTATGACAACAACAATAAAATGGCCAAAAATGAAAATCGTTGAGGTAGAATAGGCATGCAAATGCAAGGGAGTATCTAACCAACTAATTTATTTTAAGAGTGGAAGAGTTTATTAGGGTTTTGTATCACTTTTGAGCTAAAGACTAATGTTTTTTTACTTCTTTGGGCCAATGGTGTCAAGCAATTACTTAAATTGGAGGTTATATATCCTAGAAGACAAGGATATTTGAAACCATATGAATATACCCTCATATGCCTAGGATAAAACCTCAAGAATATAACCCTATGTTTTATACCCTCATAAACCCTAGGGTTTTTTTCCTCTTCTATAGCATCTAGCTTGAATATTTAAGTGAACTAGGTCAAACCCTAAGGATTATACCCTCATAAAACCTAGGTCTTGAACTATCAAAACAAACCCTTTGGGGATAAACAATCTTAACCCTTAGACTAGGTCTTAAATGCTTCAAAAAGTTCAGATGAATGAAAATAGGGAGGGGGATAAACAATCCTAATCACTCCTAGGGTTTCTATCAAAAATAACCTAGCATACAAGGTAACATGAAACAATTAACCATCTAATAGAGAATCCACCATAATAGACCATGAACAAGAATTAAAATTTGAAGAAGAACACTTACTAGATTAATTCGCTATGCATGAGGAAAACCTTACTCAAAATTCATCCATCAAAATAAGAGAAATCATCCACAAATCATCCTTCCAAATGTGCGCACAATTAATCCATACAGAAAAACAGAGAAATAGAAGACAAGTAGTGATGATCTCACAAGTGGTGAGTTGTGATTTGCAAAATGGAGCGCTAGCTTATTTATATGAGGAAAACCTAGCACTATATCTCTCAAAAATATCTAAAATTATAATGAATCCATTATACAAGTGAGATAAGTCTAGGAAGACCCCTCAAGTGACCTCAAACAATAGATAAACATGCTAATACACCAAAATGTATCCTCCAAGGTCACACATGTGGGATATGTCATTCTCTGAGAGGGTGTAGAAGGCCTCTAAAGGTCATGTCTATAATCAACTAGTGCAAGCAATGTGAAAGTCATATCTCCTCATCAAAGGTCATGTGATATCATCAAGGACCCAAATCATCATCAAGTTTTTCCCCATTAGAAAGCTAACCCATAAAACATCCTAGTGCATGATGTCATCATCAATATGGTCAATGTCCAAGGTGGAAAGGTCAATTTCCAAGGTGGAGAAGCGGTATACCATCTCTCTAATGTGTGTCTAATAAAATGCTAGAGAAACATCATCCATCAAATCTTGGGCAAGCCCTGGGGTGCACTATCTAGACCGTGGGATTCTTTTCCTTCTGTGAACCAATATGACCATGTCTACAAAATGAGAGATCATTTGTTCACCATCCAATGTCCAAAAGGTGTGAGAGGATGTATCTGAACATGAAAAGTCATCAAATGAATCAATTCTCTACATCACACATGTTATGTCTTGTAATAAATACACAACGTCTTGGGTGAAACCATAGGTATGTCCTCCAAAATACCATTTTAAGCGCACCCGAGTTAGTCAAATACATAGAAACAAGTAAGACCAATAATAACAAGGTGCAAGAGTCCCCATAATCATATAAAGTAATTAATCACTTAACACATAATCCATATGAACAATTCACATTAGATATCCCCTTCAAACTTCACATTAGCTCAATATTTTATCCACTTTCAAAAGTTTGGGTATGGGTGGACCATCAAAAGACCCTATTAGGTGTGTTTATACCTAGTTAGAGGGATATTTCCCAAGAGACCTATCTAAGTGTAAGTATGGTGAATGAAAATGTGTTGGGTTGACTTCATAGAGATGGTATCATTAACATGAAAGGTACCATTCTTGGCCCATTTCCATGAGTTCCTTTGATGAGGGAGAGATTGCTACTTGAGATACCCTTTCCCTGGTAATGTTTGTATTATAAACCCCTTTCTTGTCTTTTGATATTCATTCTATGCATTGAAAGTCCCCTTTTTAGGTTTCAAACATCTTATTCTTTCTTTTTCTTGCTATGATTAAGTCCTTCATTTTGATATGCATCTAGTGTGTTGGGACTAGGGGCGATTGCCTCATAACAAGGGGGTAGAGATCAAGTTATCCTTTGGATTTTAAGGTTGGACATTCATTATCATACATTTATTTCTTTCTTTTATAACATTATTTTTGTATAGCAACTACATCAACCATGACATTTTATCCCTTCTTCTCATAGGAGGATAAACCATGGGCCTTATTGGTGTACATGTTATAGCCATATCAAATTTTATTACACTTAGGAAGGCCCGAGGATGGAAAGTGTTAAGAATGGGGGAGAACGATATGTTACCCTTATCTAAGGCTCCCAGTAGTACCCCTATTTTCCAAGAATGACAACACAGGACTAGGATACTAATTATGGCCACCAAGTTGAAACAAGGAAAAAAGAATAACTTCTAAGCTTATGATTCATTATCCAACTTCAACCCATGATCCTTACTCATATGCCAAATGCACTAAATATGAAACTTTATATGAAACAAGAATTAATGTAAATCAAAATGTGTTGGACCACCATCTCCCAATGAACCATGTTGTTTAGGTGTGATGACCTATGTTGATGAAGAGAGAGGAATTTGAAGGGATGATGGGCTACTGCTTGTGATAAATGTTTATCATTATCATCATCAAGATCACTATATTCATTTCTTTCTATGAGACATGATCTCCTCTACTTACCCCTAGGTGAGAGGGGGTGACAGGCTACATGAGGGACACATGTTGATAGTGTGACATGGGAGAGGAATATTTGACTCCATGTCATGGGTGACTGGGCTCCTTGACCATAGAAAGTAGGAAGGAAGAGAAAATGCAGTCAGAAGGTTTCATGGATTAGAAACTGGGCTTATATGTTCCAAGAAACATGCTGGTAGTAATTTGATGGTGGCGGTAAATTATTGCTATATGGTGGATGTATTAAGGGTGGAAATGAATCCAATAGGAAATGATATTGAATAAATATGTAGAAGCTTACAATAGTGGAATATAGAGGCAAAAATGGTGCGTGCTAGATGTAGCGAGAAAAAAGAAGTGAAGATGGAATTTTGTGTTTTAACTTAATATATTATTTGATTGTTTGCATGAAGAAGAAAATTTGTAGTTGTATATGAAAGAGAATGTAATTGTATGAGAAGGAGATATGAATATAAATCAAAGATGATTCAATATAAATATTATGAGCAAGAGAATGAATTTGTAGAGATTATAGAAATTGTAAATCATAGAAGTTGCATAATTACAATTCGAAGAGAATGAAGATCTCTAAAGAGAAATCATGAGTAGAAGAATATGCCATGAAAATGAGTGATCTAGAAGGGAGCATGAGTGAAGATACTAATTTGAATATATATGAAATTATACTCTTGAAGAAAGAGGAATTTGTTGAAGATGTTGTTGACAAGGAAAGGGAGAAGATTATGAATTTGTTGGAGGAAGAAGACATGCCATGGAAGAATGCTAGAAGGCTTAAATCATGTTAAAAGAGAATTTGTTGAGAAATGAGTGTAAAGGTGTTGTGTGAAGTGACCCAGATTAGTCGAGAACCCTAATTCATTAACTGGAATTAGAAAAACCATCGACGAAAACCATGTGCTGAAAAACTGCTAAAACTGGATGCAAAAAACACCAAAAACAAGTTTAGGGGTGTTGCTCCCACCCCCCTATGACCCCCCCGCATGGAAACTAGGTCTAGTCATGCAAAAAATATATCACATACCCAACATTATACCACATGTTTTTTTCTTTGCATACAAGGGGTTACATGGTTACATAATAAACAATCTAGGAAAACAATTCCCATAGATCCTTTACACCAACAGAACTTCTTAGGGCTCACGGATTTTGTTAATGAATCTGCAACATTCTTCAAAGTGTCCAATTTCATCAACAACACCTTATTTTCCTCAACCATTTCTCTCACAAAGTGACATTGAACATCAATATGTTTTGTCTTTGAATGATAAGCTGGGTTCTTCGCCAGGACGATTGCACTTTGACTGTCACAATCTATCCTTACAACTTGTTGAACCAAGCCAATACCTAAACAAAATATTTGTAACTGTTATCCCCATTTTGTGGATAACCAAGGACATTATGTGATCCCAAAAGGATCCAGAGAAGGTTAAGAACAACTCAGAACGTGCAAAGGCAACTCGGGATGCTCAAAATGGATTCAACAGATAGAGAAAGGGAAAAAAATCAAAGTTCCCAAAACTTAGTGAAAAGGGCATGATCATGAAGAGCACATCACAATATTTCTAACGACGCAAATGGATCGTCAAAAAGAGTTACAGATCAAAAGTTATAAGCGATCAATGTTCATGTCAAACTTGGTCAAAATGTCAAAAGGTCAAGGTGACACGTGGAACAACTGCAAGGGTGACACGTGGAACGTCCGTACAGTTGACATGACACAGTGTTGAGTTGGCATGGGATGACATGGCAAGGTCATATAAGTCTGATGGCAGACATGTGGGTGAATTAAGTGATAACAAGTGTCAGTTTTATTGAGCAAATGATATGGTGCCACATGGCCTAGTCATGGGTTGCCACTTGGCACCCCTCCAATGGTTGGTGTGTGTAAAATTCATATGAATCCATAGGAGTCGAACCCTTGACCTCCTTTATCCCAAAGGACTCACACCTCTATGCTAACCAACCTTCCACTCTTTAGTGCTTGTTGATAATATGACGTGAATTGTATTTAACTTGATTAATGTTTTGAATGGGGGGAGAAAAGGGATAGGCCTTTGGCCCAAACCTTGGTTATGTGTTAGCCCATACGGCCAAAAAATCCACCAATTTAGGGGCTTATTCCAACTGCTACTATATATAGCTATCTGCTAACTATCCACCAAATATAACCACCACCTAAAACCACCGCCAGAATCTCCGTCGATTTTGGCAGAGCCCGCCAAAATTTGTTGTAACTATTTTCCAAAAAAGGGGAGGCCCGTGCCATTCGAACCTGAGACCTCCACCAAATAAACAATTTGATATATCATCTTCTTGCCAGTACACCAACCGTCTCTTTATTTCTTAACTGCCCAGTTTTTGTATAAGAAGGGGGCCTCCAATCAATGTTCGGGACAAGACAAAAGAGAGAAGAACCGAGCATGCCCGTATGGTATTTGTATGGAATAGGGCATGTAGTACAAGATTTTCCAGTCATTTATTGTAGAAGCATGGCATGGAAACTAAGGCAGAGGTGTCTCTTGGGCCTAAAAGTGTTAGACTCGGATCAAGGTGTGGAGAGAATCATATTTAGGTAATTCAACGCCACAAACACAGTGGTGATAGTTTTCTGATCTGAGAAAAACTTTTGTAGCTTAACTTTAGAATGAGGTATATTTATGTATTTTTCCCCATTCTTTTGTGAAGTTAATAAAAATAGCTACCCATTTGAGAGAAGAACTTGGGGATGTATTCCACTAGGGACAAACTCCGTTATCAAGTTTTGTGTTCATATCACATGCTCATGTCTCTTTCCTTTTGAGATTTTCCTTCTTTATGGTGTACTTTTTTTTTTATGTTCATTTAATACAATTATTTAATAAGTCACCCGGCGAAAATATCCCAGATCATGTTGGTATCAAAGTAGTCATCTTTGACCTGAATTGTTGAATATGAATGCTTACTAGGGCCAAGCATAATCAGGGTGAAGGAACTCTTAAGACTTTCAATTCTGAAGTTGGTCGTGCATCTTGAAGGAAGAAGATGGAAGAAGAGGACAAGCATGATGAACATGAGAAACAAATTCACATGGTATTTTATCACATGTCAGAAATGGTCGAACGAATGTATGGAGATTATGAGAAGAGGATGAAGAAGAAAGGGAAGAAAAAGGAAACACATTTAGATGATGATGTTGTGATAAACCAAGGGGTTGGAGGAGATCCTCCTAAGCCTCCATCTTCACCTTCAAGTTCTAGTTCTTCTTCCTCTGAGAATTCTCATCATTCTCATCATTCTAGTCATAAAGACTCTTTTAAGAAACCATTATTAAAGCTTGATGTAAAGTTTGGTTTACCTATGTTTAATGGATTTGCTAATCCTGAAAAACTAGATAATTGTATCTGGCAGGTTAAAGTATATTGTCATGTTCATCATATTGACGAAGAGGAAGTTAAAGTGAAATTAGCTTCTCTTCAGTTGGAAGGCACCGCTCTCATGTGGTGGGAGAGAAAGCTATAGGACATAAGTAAGTGTGGTAATATTCATTCCTCATGGTCAAAATTTAAATCAGAGATAAGGAAGTAGTTTTATCCATTAGGGTATTTACATAAATCAATGATGGAATGGAAAATTGTGAGGCAGAGCAAAGGTCAAGCTGTACAAAGTTTCACAGAAGAGTTTAGGAAGAAAGATCTTGCATTGAATATTCCTTTGGATTCTTATGAAATTTTAATGAAGTATATTGGCACACTTCACATTTATATTCGTCATACTTTTCTCTTGTTTAACCCCACTAGTTGTGATGAATTTTGTGTGCAATCGAGTCACCTTGAGAACAGGAGGAAACATGTTCAAGAATATACCACGAAGAAACCTTCCAATTCGCCACAAAATAATTTCAAGAAGTTCGAAAGGAAGGACAAGAAGACCTCTATAGTGACGAGAGATGGAGGGAAACCATATTGCACTCAATGCAAGAAGGGAGGTCAGAATGAAGTACAATGTTGGAAACTACATCCATAAAAGAAACCAAAACAGTTCAGTGGAAAGGGGAAGACAAAGACTATTGCTACAGTACAACAAGATCTTGGTTCTGAATCAGGAGATGAAGGAATGATCACATCGGCTGGAGTACAAGGTAAATATTCTCTTCATTCTAGTTCAATTTCCAATAATGAATCTCATGATGATGAATGAAAGAGCAATGAGTTATTTAATATACGAGTTGTATCTAAACATACTAAGATAGATACATTATTTGATATGGGTTCCCAAGTAAACTTGATATCTGAAACACTTTTCAAGAAGATGGATCTTGTAACAAAAACACATCCAAATCCTTATCCTCTTGGTTGGGTATGTGATAAAGAAAAACTTAATGTCACCAAACAATGTAGGATCAGATTTGTTATTGATTCAAAGTTGATTGATGAAGTGGATTTGGATGTTGTACCGCTTTATATATGTGGCATAGTGTTGGGAAGTCCTTATATTTATGATAGAAAAGTAGTCTTCTTTCATCATGAGCAACAATACCACCTTACTAAAGGGGGAGTGGAATATATTGTTAGAGCTCACAGCATGAGGGTAAATACAACACTTGTTACTATAAGACAAACGAAAATGCTCATAACCACTAATAAGAGATATGTACTCATGGTCGTCAAAGAAAAATATGTCAAGACATCTGACGTTTTCCAAGGTTTTGATCCATCTCATAAAGAGGAATTAATTGATATTGTTTCTAGGTATGATTCTATTTTTTAGGAACTAGATGGATTCCCTCCTAAGAGAGAAATCCAACATGAGATACATCTTCAATATGATTCTTTGCTTCCTAATGTGGGCATGTATAGGATGTTTGTTGTGGAGATGACAGAGATCAAGAAGTAGGTATAGGGATTATTGGATAAAGGGGTCATCAGGCCCAGTTCATCTCCTTTTGGTTCTCCGATCGTGATGGTGCCAAAGAAATATGACACATGGTGAATGTGTGTCGATTACTGGGCTTTAAATAAAATCACGGTGAAAAATTGATACCATCTTCCTTGTATAGATAATTTACTTGATCAGTTGAATAATGTTGTTTATTTCACTAAGTTGGATTTGCGCAGTGGATACCATCAAATCAGGGTCGAAGAATAGGATGCATGGAAGACTTCCTTTAAAACCAAACATGGATTGTTTGAGTGGTTAGTCATGCCATTTGGGATTTGCAATTCTCCGATAACTTTCATGCACGTGATGAATGATGTATTCAGGGATTTCCCGGATGACTTTGTGATTGTATATTTAGACAACATTATTGTTTTTACTAGGACTTGGGATGAACATGTAAGGCATGTAAAGAAAATATTGGATACTTTGCAGAGGGAAAAGTTGTATGTGAAATTGTCTAAATGTTAATTTGGCAAGACTGCACTTGTGTACTTAGATCATATCGTGGGAGGAGGACAATTGAAGATTGATCCTTCCAAAATTGAAGTAATTGTAAATTGGCCTGAGCCAAAAAGTGTGACCGAGATCCGAAGCTTCTTGGTTGTAGTCCAATATTGGAGGAGATTCATTCCCAACTTCTCCTTTATAGTATATCCTTGCCTTAACCAGTGTGAAGAAAAATTTTCAGTGGGAAAGAAAGACACAAAAACATTTAAACATATTGAAGGAGAAGATCAATACCACACCAGTATTAGCACTACTGAATCTTCAACAACCTTTTGAGATCGAGACTAATGCCAACGGATACGCCATGGGTGCAGTATTGATGCAATATCGTAAGCCTATTTGTTACCACTCTAAGACTTTTAACCAAGTTGTTAACTATCATACATATGATAAAGAGTTGTATGCATTAGTTCAAAGCATAAAGAAATGGAAGAACTACTTGTTGGGGAAGGAAAAAATTATACATAAAGATCACCAACCCTTACTGTATCTTCATGCACAGACCAATTGCAACAATCTTGAAACTACAGATGGATGGGTTTTCTACAACAATTTCATTTGTTAATCAAGTACAAGAAGGGTACAAGTAACAAGGTAGCCGATATGATTTCTAGAACTCCTATTGGTGCTTCTATTATTTTGAAGAATACTTGTTTATCTCATGACAACTATGTGGAGAAATATGCCATTGATGAAGATTTTAAATAAGTATATGAGAAGCTAACCCATTGTGCACAGGTAGAGAACTATTTTTTGTAGGGAAAATTACTCTATCATCTTGGGAAGCTATGTATTCCTACAAGTGAATGAGCCCATGTAATACAAGAAGCTCACACTTCTCTTGTGTTTGGGAATTTTGGGGTAGGAAAAACTATGGCTCATTTGCAAAGGTTTTGTTTTTGGCCTCAAATGAAAGAAATTGTAACTAAGTATGTAAAGGGGTGTGTGATGTGTTCTACTTGTAATACCACTAATATAAAATTGGGGCTATACTCACCACTTCATGTTCCATCCCATCCATGGGAAAGCATTTCCATGGATTTTGTAGGGGGTTTACCAATGACCAAAGGGGTTCATGATTATTTGTATGTCGTAGTGGATAGGTTCAACAAGATGTGTATTTTGATGCCATGTAGAAAGAAGATCACTACTGAGAAGATTACTAATCTCTTCTTTCATCATGTTTGGGTTCACTTTGGGTTACCCACGTCCATTGTATCGGATCGTGATACTTGATTCCTTGGGGATTTTTGTGTTAGAATTTAACATATTATTAGGTTTCTTTTCAATTTACTAGATAACCATAGCATAGCAAGGATCACTGAGAGAAACATAATCACAAGAGACACATCATTTATCCTGGGAAACCCTCATGGGGGAGAAAAACCAACAAAAAATTCCTTAATATAGATAGCCAATACAATGCCAAGACAATAAACCAAACACTAGATAATATCCTCTCCCAATTAATGTGCCTCTCTCTCTCTCTTCCTTCTTCTCCAACTGCAACTACCAAACATGCACTCTGGATGATTGAATGAGTGAGTGAACAAATGAGGCGTTGGCTTACTTTATTTATACAAACTGGCAAGTGTTGAAAGGAGGTGTCTCTTCACTAGCAGGGCCAACTTCTCTTTCTAGGTTGTTAGAACCACTTTAATTTTCCTAGGGGCCGAATTCTTAATTTATATATTACAATTAGGGTTTGACCAATCTGCAAAAGGGGATTTGGTCATTTAAAATACCCGATATGATCAATCCACAAAAGGAGATTGATATAATGGATAATATATCAATAATAAATAGAATACCCTTTGCATTTACAATATTTCA
>ML798191.1:398479-412134 GCA_009831015.1 Picea engelmannii
ATACCAATTGTTGAAAAATACTGAGAGGGGGGGTGAATCAGTATTTTGAGCTATTAACAATTTTTCACTTTTCTTTCACTGAAAAATATTAGTCTACTTTATAGAGACCAGTTGTTGTATATTCTTATGAAAACAATAGTGCATCCAGAGATCATATTATGGATTTCTTCATTCATCAGATGTCGTTTAAATAGTAATTCAACAAAATACACTAACACAGATGAATAACACACATGAACACTAGAATTTAAGGTGGAAACCCAAATAGGGAGAAAACCACCGCTGCTGTTGTCTCTGTCTTCAATGATTATTATTAAGAAAACATTCTACAACAATGTACTAGTGCAGAATCATACTAGTATGCAGGCTTCTACCTGCAGAAGGCTACAACCTTCTCTTGTTTACCAGCCTTTCCTGGAAGGGATCTTCAACTCCCTGAAGATAGCACCAGTTTCTACTGGCAGATTGCTACTACTGAAGGGTTTAACCCTCATACTCACTGCTGACCACGTTTCATTAATTTTCACACTGGATCAGGCAGTTTTATCTAATGGTTATGACAGTAACAAAAATTATCTCAAGAGTAAACAAAGATCTACAGACTGTCAGGCAGTTACCAAAGGACACATATTAAACAACTCAATAAACCTGGAGATGATGCCTCTGATCTCATGGTTGCTGAACCCACAGCCGTGATCTATCTGTCAATGTAGATCTTCCGCCTAATTGCCACAAGGAGGTTCCTCTTTCTTCAAACCTTTCATGCTGCCTGCACAAATGACATCACCCACCAGTAGATATCCCTACTGTCAGAAAAATGGCCTCCGCATCCTTCGACTTCAATCTCTGCTGAGAGCATCGACCCCTTTTTAAACCCATTGGTCCAGGACCCGTTCAACGCTCATCGGGTCCCATCTTTATTGTCTGGAGGAAATCAGGCCCCTTTTTGAAATTTGAATTAAACCTATGCGCTCCTTTTCGAATCGGGTTTCGGCATTCCATATACTAGCCCCTTCCAGCTAGACAATGGTCCATGTGACCTGCCTTCGTGCGACCTTGGTCTTATCACTCCATCGGAGTTTCGGCACTTGTGATGACAAAATGTTTATGTCAACGGAATTCACGATTTCTCGATTCACTATGTGCTTCAGCCCTCCTGACTAAGCCCTGGTCCATGTGACCATTACCCATGACCACAACCTAACCCCGTCGGGGCTACGGGGTTTGTGATGCATCAATGCATTCACCCGCGTGATTCCCGATCGTCCAAATCCCGACGCTCCTTTCATATGCTAACAGCTGGCCTCCACTACGCCTCTGTCCTCTTTCGCTAATGTGCCGACAGCTGTACCCCACTCATCGGGATTTCGTGGATCGCGATTTCGAAATGCACAAAACCTTTATGCCCAGGATCTCCGATATCCTAATTTCCGATTAGCCGATGAACGACCTCATGTCGGGCCTTTTGCCGATGGCACCAATCTCCTGTCACGCGTCCTCTCAGATGGACGGTCCCGATTGTGTCAGGATTTCGGGACTTTCGATCTCTCGTTTCCTTCGACCTCAGGAACTTCGATTTCCCGATGTCCAATATGCCGACGGTGCCTTGATCTTCGACAGCTATCCCTGCTGATGGATGGTCCCTATTCCTCCATACTCCTTCCATCCGATCCCTGAAATTCCGTACAAAGATGTGATCAACGGTCCTGGTGTGATCTTGCATTAACGGTTGCGATTGAATCGCAATATCGCGTTTCACGATTTCGGGGTTTTCATTGACGAGTGATTTGGACATTTCAAAGTCCCGAACCCCGATCCGTACAGAGCTATGATCAACGGTCCTGGTGTGATCTTGCATTAACGGTTGCAATTGAATCGCAATATCGCGTTTCACGATTTCGGGGTTTTCATTGACGAGTGATTTGGACATTTCAAAGTCCCGAACCCCGATACTCTGCTAACGTCACACGTGGTTTGACACATGTTAAATTCTGCCACGTGTCATTCTGATTTGTGACTTACATATGTCTGAATTGTTGAATCTTCCTGCCACCTGTCATTACCTAGTTGTGCCATGTGTCCCTAGCTGACGTGGATTACTGTCGTGAATAAGATCGACAGTCTAGATCTCATGTTGATCTAACGGTGCAGATTCAGTCGGGATTTTGCATATCGCGAAATCGGGATTTTCGTTGCATTGTTTTCTTTGCATATTGAAACCCCGATCCCCGAAACTCCGATGAAGCCTCTTGCCTACAAGTGGATGGTCCCGATCTCTGCTTGATTTAACGGCTGTGATCACATCGCGAAATCGCATATCGCGATTTCGGAGTTTTCGATGTCAAGTGGATTGGACATTATAAACTCCCGATCCCCGAATCTCCGATGACTTATCTCCTTCGCAACTTCTGCAGATTTGATGGTTGTCGGCCTTTCGGGAAATTTGAATGGAATCCAACGGTCACTGGATCTCTGTCTTCCTTCTTCTCTCTAAGCTCTTGCTGCGCGTGAGCTCTTACATCCGAATCCCCAAGGGGTTTTATCCTTCATATCCTGCCATCTCCGTTGTTGCCATCAATGACAACAACCATCAACACACATTCGTTGCTTGTTCAATTTTTGCCAACATATTCTACAACATCATAAGGAGAGAGAGAGGTAAACATCATCAACAACATCTGGAACACTGACTAGCATATCTATAAATCATCGTAAGTTTTTCTCATCATCAATATCATCAACAACACAACACAAAGGCTAGAGCATCATCAACATCAACACTAGGCTGAGAGTCTTCAGCACAAAGCTGGCATCACAACATGAAGCTGGCTACACAATATCATCAGCATGAAGCTGTCATCACAGCACGAGACTGGAAACACAACATCATTAGCACGAAGTTGTAATCACAACATGTGTCTGGTAACACATCATCACAACACGAGGCTGGAAACACATCATCAGAGCGCGATGCTGGCACACCATCACAACACGAGGCTGGAACATCATCACAACACGAGGCTGACACCTCATCAACATGAAGTTGGCATCATAGCATAAGGTTGGAAGCACAACACTACTCCCCCTTTCGAGGGAGGTCCTTTCGGACTACACCAAGCTTTTCTAAAAAGTGCTCAAAATTTACACGAGATAGAGGCTTGGTCAACACATCAACAACCTTCTCATCCATGCTAACATACTCAAGATTTATGGCTCCCCTCTGCACCATATCACAGATGTAATGATATCATATCTCTATGTGTTTTGACTTGTCATGGAACACATGGTTCTCTGTCATATTTATGCATATTTGGTTATCACATAGGATCATGGTTGCTTCCATATCTAGATCGAATAGACCTGTCAACAACTTCTGAAGCCATATGGATTCACAACTGGCATAACATGCAACAATGTATTATGCTTTTGTCATGCTGAGAGAAATGCGTGATTGCTTCCTACTCTACCATGAGATCATGGTTGACCCCAGAATGAAATAACATCTTGAAGTGCTCTTTCTGTCAGAGACACTTCCATCCCAATCTGAATCAGTATAACCACTTAGTATGAATTCATGATCTCCATCATAATTGAGACCACACTCTATTGTACCCTTAAGGTACCTCATCACATGTTTTGTAGCAACCAGGTGAACACGTCTGGGTTCTACCAGAAACTGACACAAGGTGTTCACAAAAAAACATATATCTGGCCTGGTGTTCATTAAATACATCAACGATCCAATGATCTGTCTATATAGTGTAGGATCAATCAATTCTGACGAGGTGTCAACCAAGAGCTTCAACTTTGTTTCCATGGGTATATTCATGGAATTTCACTCCAACATATAAAATCTCTTCATTATTTCAACTGCATACTTCCCTTGGTTAAGGAATATCCTCTCTGGGCTCTGCCAGACCTCAATACCTAAGAAATAATGCATTAAGCCAAGGTATTTCATCTCAAATTCTGCAGCAAGCTTCTTGTTACATTCAATGATGAGATTTTATTCTCCAGTTAATAATAATCCATCCACATACAACAACAATATAACAGGATCATCATTCATAACCTTGAAGTAAAGGTTAGAATCATCTTTACTCTTGGTAAAGCCCAATCTTGTCAGAAAACTGCCAATCCTTCCATACCAAGCTCTAGGAGATTGCTTCAATCCATACAGAGCTTTTTTCATCTTTCACACATGAGTCTTCCTATATTTAACTTCAAATCCTTGAGTTTGTTCTATATACACTTCTTCTTCAATGACATCATTCAAGAAGGCAATTTTCACGTCCATCTAGTGTAACTTCCACTTCATCTTAGCTGCAAGGGCTATGATGGTTCTGATTGAAGTGTATCTAGCTACAATAGCAAATGTATCTTCATAATCAATGCCTTCCTTTTGAGAAAATCCATGAGAAACAAACCTTGCTTTATATTTCTCAATACTTCCATCAACAACATGTTTTATTTTGAAAAAATCCATTTGGAAGATACCACATCCTTGCTCTTTCGTATGGGAACTATTTCCCATACATCATTCTTTATGATGGATTGGTATTATTCTGTCATGGCATATTCCCATTCTTTCTTCTGAATGGATTCTTCAAATCGGGTAGGCTCATTCTCTAAGAGATCACACATCAAATCCATATAACTGGAGAATGGCTTTGGTTTCTTTACTTGTCTCATGGTTCCATCGGGGACACTATACTTCTCTCCATATTGAATAAGTTACCTTTCCCAAGCTAGCTTTCTCTTGTGGGAGATTGACATATGGGTAGGTTCTTGATATTCTATTATGTCATGGTCTTCTAGAATCTCCTCATCAGGGGAAGCTATGACTTCCTTCACTGGTTCTGCAACTCTGGGAGCTACAGGTTCCTCTTCATATACTTCTTCAAGTTGGAATCTTCTTGATTTATTGAGCACTACATATTCATCAAAGGTTACATCCCTACTGATCTCAATATGATGGTAACTTGGTATATAAAATATGAATTCCTTGGAGACCTCACAATATCCAACAAATATTCCCTTCTTTCCTGAGGGGTCCAGTTTGGTTCTCTTCTCTTTTGGAATATGTACAAATACTGGGAAGCCAAATATTTTGAGATGGATTACTTCTGGCTTATTTCTGGAGAACATATCTTTAGGACCCTTAAACAAAAGTGCACTATGGGACAATCTGTTTTGTATATATACTGTTATTTTTGTTGCTTCTGCCCATAAGTACATTGGAAGATCTTGATCATGGATCATGGTCTTCACTGCTTCCATTATAGTTCTGTTCTTTCTTTCTTCTACACAATTTTGTTGAGGATTGTAGGTAGTGGTGAGATCCCTCTTGATCTTGACATCTTTGAAAAAGTTTCCAAACTCTTTTGAGGTGTATTCTCCTCCATTATCTGACATGAGTATCTTGATATTTCTTTCAGAAAGATTCTCTATCAAGGCTTTGAATTCCTTGAATTTACTAAACACTTCATCATTTGATTTCAAAAAGTAAACCCAGGTTTTACAAGAATAGTCATCAATAAAAGATACATAGTATACATACCCACTGATGGAGGATGATGGAATTGGGCCACACACGTTTGAGTGAATGAGCTCTAAGACTCCTTCTGCTTTAATATCTCTCTTTGGAAAAGGGTTATTGATGTTCTTTCCTTGTACACATCCATTGCACACCCCATCATGGTCAACCTTGAGTTCTGGTAGACCTATGACTTCCTTCCTTACATAAGGTAATTCCTTGTAGTTGATGTGGGCTAATATTCTATGCCAAATTTCACATGGATTCTCAATGAAGTGGGTCATTGCTGCTTCTGAGTGACCCTTCTTCTTTTCCAATAACAATTGCTTCTTCCATGGTTTTTCCTTTGGCCCACATAAGGACTTATCCATCTATGAAGGAAACTTTGAAGCCTTTCTTTTCTAAAGCTGATATGGAGAGTAAGTTCTTTGTCAAACCTGGTACATAGAGTACATCCTTCATATTCATTGGGGTCCCTGAATTAACATTGTAATTTGATTCTCCTAATCCCTTGATAGGGTATAGATAATCATCTCCAAGTGTAACTTTATAAGAAAACTTCTTTTCTGGAAGGTGAGAGGGAATTTATCTTTGACCTATCATGTGATTGTAAGCACCACTATCAATGAGCCAAGTGATCTCACTAGGTGATACTGATCCTGAGAGGGAAGAGATTAAGACATAGTCTTCAATTTGTTATTTTATCATCTTTGTGGGTGGCTCTTCATCTTCAACTACATGGGCATGGTACCTCTTGTTTTTCTTCTTGTATTCTTCTCGTCTATATGGACAATGTTTCGCAATATGTCCCATCTTGTCACAATGGTAACATTGTTAGGATGAGAAATATTTTTCTCTTCTTTGTCCTTTCTGAAAATTTTGGAATCTCCTTGGTTGAGATTCTTTATGTATGAATTTGTTTTGGGGGTGAGACTCCTTATGAATTTATTTCTGGAAGTAAGACTTCTTTCTTCCTCCATTAGTGTGAGTAGCTAGGGATTGATCTTCATCTCTTGATATCAAAGCTTCTTAATTAGCTACTCTTGATTCTTCTTGAACACATTCTTCCCAAAGACTGTCAAATTGTAGTTTATCTTTTATGGCACAAATAGATTGGATGAATGCATCCCAAGGTATTGTGAGACCATTAAGGGCTATCATTATAAGTTTGTCTTCATCTATAGTATCTTCAATTGCTTCTAGTTTTTCTTTGAATTTTGATATTCTGGAGAAATATTCCTGGATTGTTTCTCCTTTCTGCATCCTTGTATTCTCGAGTTGAGTCCTTAGATTCATCTTACGATTTATGTTATTTCCTTGATATAATCTGGTTCGGGCATCAAACATTTATTTTGGAGTATTCTTTGAATACACTTGAGGAATCAAGTGATCTTTGATAGAATATGCAATGATTCTTTTGGCCCTAACTGTTTCCTTTTGGTGTTTTGCTTTAGCTGTAGCATCGATGAGTACTGGTACAAATTATTTAATGAATATTGCTAGGTCATTCTCTTAAAGAATGATTTCAATCTTATACTTTCAGGCACGGAATTTTTTCCACACCTTCTAGCTTGTCAAAAATCTTAGTGCTTGCAGACATCTTTTACTTGGAGTTGGGAAAATGACCAAAAAATGAAAATGCTCAGAATTGAATTTTGAACTTACCAGGAGGTACGCTTGGCTGAGGCGAGTAGCCTGGTGTGGTTAGATTTCAAAAAATCCAAATTTCCCCCCTTCAAACTTGACCAACGGATTTCTGGACTGGTGCCTCTGGTTTTCTGGTACTTTTGGTTTCCTGGTACTTCTGGTACTGGTGAAAACTAGGGTTTCACTTTATGGGAGTTCTATCCATTGAAAAGGTGCGCTGAAGGTGCCAAAGGGTTCCTTGGGCTAGGGCACACTTTTCTAGATGACTTTTGGGCTTAAATTCTTCTTCAATAAAAATACCTAATTTTCTTGTACGATAACAATGACACTTTTCTTTTTCCTGTGAAAGATGCTATCTTCAGCTGAGCTTTGATACCATGTTAGATTTTAAGCTATTATTAGGTTTATTTTAAATTTACTAGATAACCATAGCATAGAAAGGATCAATGAGAGAAACACAATCAGAAGAGACACATCATTTATCCTGGGAAACCCTCATGGGGGAGAAAACCCAAGAAAAAATTCCTTAATATAGATAGCCAATACAATGCCAAGACAATAAACCAAACACTAGATAATATCCTCTCCCAAGTAATGCGCCTCTCTCTCTTCCTTCTTCTCCAACTGCAGCTACTGAACTTGCGGTCTGGATGATTGAATGAGTGAGTGAACAAATCGGGCATTGGATTCCTTTATTTATACAAACTGGCAAGTGTTGAAAGGAGATGTCTCTTCACTGGAAGGGCCGACTTCTCTTTCTGGGTGGTTAGAACCACTTTAATTTGTCTGGGGGCTGACTTCTTAATTTGCATATTACAATTAGGGTTTGACCAATCAACAAAAGGGGATTTGGTCATTTTTTTTGATTGGTCATTTACAATTCCTGATATGATCAATCCACAAAGGGGATTTATCTAATGAATAACACATCAATAATAAATAGAATACTCTTTGCAGTTACAATATTTCAACATTTTTGACTAGCTTGTGGAAAATGATGGACACCAAATTGAAGAGGAGCACTGATTTTCATCCACAGACTGACGGACAAACAAAGGTGGTAAACATAACAGTGGTACTTTTTCTTCGAGGCTACTGTAGCAAGCATCCTAAGTTATGGGATGAAAATATACCCTATGTACAACATGCTTATAACCAATCTTTACATTCATCCACTCAAAGTTCACCTTTTGAGACGTGTTTTAGGTACCTACCAAAGGTTTCTTTGGACTTGATGTATGGGAAAGATGTCGATGTAAATGTAGCCCACAAGTTCATTTGGAGGATCCAACAGATACACCAGGAAGTCATGGAACAGTTGGAGAAGATTCAAGCACAACATAAATCTTGGCATGACAAGCACATTGTTGATCATCAGTTCCAGGTTGGAGACTGGGTATGGATTCATATCGACAAGAAACAATTAAAGGGTGAAGGAAAGAAACTCAAGCCTATTTTATATGGACTCTTCAATATCTTGGATAAAAGCGACACTAATGCTTTTCATTTAGATATTCCATCGTATGTGCAGATTTATTCAGTTGTGAATGTAGAGAACTTGAAACTTTTTGAGCCTCCCATGATCATGGATCAGGATGAGGAAGTTTCAATACCTTCAGTTGATGAGTTTTCACCTGATTACTCAGATGAGTTATAGAAATATATAATCCTAGACA
Organism: Picea engelmannii; assembly: GCA_009831015.1. Taxonomy (NCBI): domain Eukaryota; kingdom Viridiplantae; phylum Streptophyta; class Pinopsida; order Pinales; family Pinaceae; genus Picea; species Picea engelmannii. The sequence continues at coordinate 407,339 of ML798191.1, forward strand.
GAAGGACAAGGACTCCACGTAGGGGTGATATTGATTATCTTTGAGTAGGCTTAAAGGGCACACATCCAAGCAAGGCAAAGTGGATTGAGAAGGATAAAGTGAGGGGACTCTTCCCTCACTTACTAGTTGATTGATGAAAGATTTTGGTGGTCCAAAAATCTCTTAGTGGGAAGGTGTGATCCAAAAAGGATATAGAGAAGGTTAAGAACAACTCAGAATGTGCAGAGGCAACTCATGATGCTCAGAATGGCTTCAACAGACAAAGAAAGGGAAAAAAAAATCAAAGTTCCCAAAACTCAATGAAAAGGGTATGATCGTGAAGAGTGCATCACAAGATTTCTAATGGCACAAATGGATGGTCAAATAGAGTTACAGATAAAAAGTTATAAGTGGTCAAAGTTCATGTCAAACTAGGTCAAAAAGTCAAAAGGTCAAGGTGACACATGGCACCACTGCAAGGGTGACACGTGGCATGTTGGTACAACTTAAATGTCACAGTGATGAGTTTGCATGGGATGACATGTGAAGGTCATACAATTCTGATGGCAGACACATGGGAGAATTAAGTGATGACAAGTGTCAATTTTATTGAGCAAATGATATGGTGCCACATGGCCCAGTCATGGGATGCCACATGGCACCCCTCCAGTGGTTGGTGTGTGTAAAATTTATATGACTCCATATGAGTCGAACCCTTGACCTCCTCTATCCCAAGGGACTCACACCTCCACACTAACCAACCTTCCACTCTTTAGTTATTGTTTATAATATGACGCAAATTGTATTTAAGTAGACTAATGTTTTGAATGGGGGGAGAAAAGGGCTAGGCCTTCGTCCCAACCCTTGGTTATGTGTTATCCCATATAAACACAACATCCTCCAATTTCGGGGTTTATTCCAACTTCCACTATATATAGCCATCTGCTAACTATTCACCAAATATATGCACCACCTAAAACCACCACCAGAATCTCCGCAGATTTTGGCAGAGCCCGCCTAAATTTGTTGTAACTGTTTTCCAAAAAAAGGGGAGGCTCATAGGATTCGACCTCGGGACCTCTGCTAACTAAAAAAATTAATATAGCATCCACCTACCAGTATTCCAACCGTCTCTTTATTGCTTAACCACCTAAGTTTTTTATAAGAAGGGGGCCTCCGGTTAGTGTTCGGGACAAGACAAAAGAGAGGAGAACCGAGTGCGTCCGTACAGACTTTGTAAGGACCAGGAAACACAATTCAAGATTTTCCAGTCATTTATTGCATAAGAAGGGCACAAAAACCAAGGCAAAGGTGTCTCTTGGGCCTGAAAGTGTCAGATTCATATTGAGGCATGGAGACAATCACTTTTAGGTAATTTGATGCCATGAACGTAGTGGTGATGTTAGTTTTATGATCTGAGCAAAACTTCTATAGCTTAACTCCAGAATGAGGTATACTTAAGTATTTTTCCCAATTCTTTTGTGGATTTAATAAAAATACCTAGCCATTTGAGAGCAGGACTCAGAGACGTATTCCACCAGGGATGAACTCCATTATCAAGTTTTTTGTTCATATCGCATGCTTATGTCTCTTTCCTTTTGAGCTTTTCCTTCTTTATGGTGTACTTTTGTTTATGCTCATTTAATACAATTATTTAATAAGTCACCTGACGAAAAGATCCTGGATCATTATGTTTCGAAGCCCTTAGGTTGCATACATGGAGTGTCAAGAGACTACATGACCAACAATCCCATTTTGCACAGATGGAAACCCCTCTCACCACCACAGATGGTCACATATTTATAGATGGCATCCACCACATCAGTTGGATTTTGGAAGGAAGTGGGCCTTTCTCAATGAGGTACAAGTCAGTATTATGGTTAGAATTATTTCAATATTTAACCCAATTGAGTATGATGTGTCTTATATTTCCCTAGATTTCATCATATATGCTTGGAAAATATGCCTTTTTCCCTGCTTCACCTTGGTGGTTGACATTGTGCCCTAGTAACTGGTTTTCCCTTGGGGATGGTTTTTATACTAGGAACTCCCTTTAAGAGTCATTGTACCATTCCCGACCATACTTACCACTTTCCATCATTATTCAATCCATTTCCTTATCTCTTGGTATTTTAGGGTGTATTGACCCAAGAAGGGGTTGTCCCTCATTCTATGGGAAGAAGGGGATAAAGGCCCAGAAGGATTGATATTGGGTAAAAGATAAAAGCCTTGTATGAACCTTCTATATGCTTCGCCAAGGGATCACCCAAGAAAGAAATGAAACACTTACATTTGAGTAAAGGGGACCCACAATATAATAAATAATGCTTAAAAGGTTAGTTGAAGGATAGGAGGTCTCATCACGAGATGACCTATCATGTCCATGAATATCTAGTCGTATGAAATTGCCATCATCTAGTCACCAAATCGAGGCCATGGCTCTCAGTTGCATGGCTGAGAGAAAGGGGGTCTCATCAGGATAAATCCTTCTCATTTCCACTAGGTTTTTATGGGTGACATTTCCATTATCTACTCACCACACCAGGGCAGTGACCTTCAACCTCTCCTTAAAATTATGAAAGCATGAAAGAATGTAAATTAATGTGATAGGAAAAAGTGCATTGCGGATGAAGGTAGCACACACCCTTTACAAAGGAACCTAAGAATGAGACACTATGAGCCCTTGTATGTCATTAGCCCTATGCCCATTGAGTCTTGACCCCAACCACTTCATCCACTTTACATGGATTAGAGAGGGTTTTCTTGGAAACTCTCCTTAACTTAGGGAAAAATCTACCTAATAGGACACCTCGTCAACCCTCCCATATTCAAGCTTGATAAGTTGCATAGTTTCCTTGAGAAATTAATTGTTTGATATAGTGATATTTGATGCACATTCTTAGGTGGCTCATTTATTTATTGGATTCACTTATCATGATGTTATGACTTGAGATCCTTGGAGGGCGTGCTCATTTGTCTTTGTAGGACCTAGTTGGTGGATATTTTTGTGAGAACATGCCTAGCTTGGGCTTCCATGGGGCTACAATCCCAAACGTTGGATGAAAAGGGTCCACATGTTGGATAACAGAGATGAAATATTGAAATCCTAGAGGATAGTTGGATGGACCTAGCCCATGCTTCACTTTCCAAACAATTTTCCTAGGAGAGACAAAATGTCACCTCCTAGGGTATGACATCACTTTTGGGGGATATGGTTTGGTGGTGATGTAGCCACTCATTGACACATGGATGATTTAAGGAGAAGAAGGTATTCACCATGAAGATATTTTCTAGATTCTTGACATGTGGCCTTTGGGGCTTCTCCAACACCAACGACTTATTCTAAATGGAAAAACATCCCCTAAAGGGGATACATCCATGTAAAATTAGGGCTTTATTTCTGAAAAAGTGAAAATTTAAATGAATTGTTTAATATTACTTTGTCAAAGTGGGAGATATTAGGGTTTTTGACCCCTATTCTTGTGGTTTACCCCTTAATTTATGGACTACTCACCTTAGTGATATTTTGTATAAATAAGAGATCAATATAAGATCTCATTTAAACATAAATTTCCCTCTTGTGAGAGGACTTGGATCTGAAATTTTCGCTACACTTGGTATATTTGTCTCTTGTCCACTTGTTTATGGCTATCTCTTGTGAATGGTTGATGGAGGAGTGAGGTGCTAGCCTTGGAGGAATGCTTTCTAGCTTTTATAGTGGATTATGTTAGCATATTTCTTGATTTTGGTATGGTGTTTTAATCTTATGCTTTCACTTTTTCAAGTCAAGTATTGTTGTTCTAGGATGTAAGTGGGAAGTAAGAGAATTTACACCCCCATTCTAGTATCCATCATTTATTTCTTAAAGTTCATTGATGTTGCGAGTGTTTGTTTGAGGAAGTAACAAGATTTACACCCCTGATTCTCAAACCCTAACTAGATATACTTTCCTTGGGAAGTAAGAGTATTTACACCACCAAGGAAGTATCATATCTAGTTCATTTATTTGATTCCTTTAACCCAATAGTAAAGGAACTAGTCATCTATTTTTTTCATTGGAGATATAAAATCATTTCCTTGGGAAACATGAATTTTTATCTTTTGAAAGATCTCTTGCTTGGAGTTGGTTTTCCTCATTGGGAGGAGTCTTCCCATAGTAGGGAATCCCCTCTCTCCAACTACTCTACTTGTTGTTACAAACCATAACCTACAACCATTAGGGATGATCTTGTTGGATTACTGAGAGGGGGGCTGAATTAGTAATAGAGCAATCTAATCATTTTTAACCATATAATGCAAGTGTTATATCAATGTAGAATTATCATCCAATATTTGTAGAGTAAATAAACAAAGAAAAAATAAACAATCATACACAAACACACTACACCAATGTTTTTATGTGGAAACCCAAAGTGGGAGAAAACCACAAAATGATTTTTCTTATATGTCTTGAAGAATTACATTCATTGGAAGCACCAAATTCCCTTGTTTTCTAGCTACAACTGGAAGGAGGCTCCAACCTCCTAGTTTCTCAGGCTACAACTTGAGGGAAGCTCTAACTCCCCAATTCTCTGGCTACATCCAGAAGGAGGCTACAACCCCTTATGTTCTCTGGCTACAACTGGAAGGTGGCTACAACCACCTGTCCTTGCCTCATCCAACCACCCTCACGTATAAGTAGTATGATGGAACCATTGTCACACTATCACTATGAGATATACTGTTGTAAACCTGTACCAATCAACCTGCACCAAACAACCTGTACCAATAACCCAAACAATGCATCAACCATGCATCAACCTGTACCTCAACCTGTA